>JXCR01145845.1:20937-52488 GCA_002079205.1 Phalaenopsis hybrid cultivar
ATGATGTAAAAGCTATGAAATACTTATAAGGTAAGAAATGCTTTGAGTTTCAAATTTAGGGAAAGAAAAGTGAAATTCAAAATCATTAAAGGCTATCCAGATATAGTAATCCTCACTTGAAAAAGGAAAAAGAAAGGATTGAAAACAATCTCAGAAAAGAAAAGAAAAATATATAGGATTGAAAGAAATCCAAATGAAAAAGAGAAAAGAAAAAAAAAGAAAATGAAAGTGAGGAGAAGCTTGAGGAGATGCCTAATCAAAAATTGGCTTCACTGGACCTACCTAAAGGGAAAACTTGAATACATTCCTGAACTTATATTTATGGAATAAATCTTTTTACTAATAGAGTTCTCATGAAGTTTTTATCTTTTGGATATTCTAAGTGACTTGATATTGCAATCTATAATCATTCTTGAAATAAATAGAAAGCTAAAACTCTTAAAACTTGATGACTAGATAATCTGATGGATACATAGTTNTACGGCGCCCTCGACGCCGCCGCCGACGGGAATTTCCCGAGACTTAGGTTCAAAAACAAAATAGAGCGAACCGACGGCGCCATCGAACCTGCCGTCGGTGAGATCTCAAAAATACCTCTTTAACCGCAATTTTGACCGGGCAACCACCACTATTCATCATCCCCTGCCTCTTAAAAACACCATTTTCGAATTTGGGCTTGATAGATCTTTGATTGGGAGACGATTTCAAGCCTGTTTGATATCAGATTTAATCTTCTTTAGGTAAGCGCTTCACTCCAAGCTAAATATATTTGATTTTCACCATTTACTTCTTCCACATTGAGGAAACCCGAAAATTTGAAAATGTGAAGAAAATCTTAGAAGAAATTCATGAATTTTAATGTTGAACTCTTAGAATTACCATTGGAACCATTATTTACATATTAGAAGTAATTTTTGGAAATTTTCTTTGATTGATTAGATTAAAAATGGCTCCACGTCAAAAGAGAAGAGTTGAGTTTGACAATTCACGCTTCGTCAATGTGATGGCTCAAACACGATTCACTTCGATACTTCAAGAAAAAAAATATATTCAAGGTCGAGTTTTTGAGAATCTGGGAGGAGAAATTGAACAGGTTATTGCAGAGCAGAGGTGGGAAAACTTTTGTTACACCACCAATAAAGCCGATGCAAATGTGGTGAAAGAGTTCTACGCCAATGTGATTTATGCTGAAGATGGAATCATGCAAGTGCGTAGACTTCCAGTGGAATTTACCGCCGCCCGCATTAACACTTTTTATGAAGTCCCATATTCTTACATCTGCCACTATGAATCGTTTATTACGATGGAAGAACCCCTTAATGATGTGATTAACTTTCTCACTGATGAGAAAGGAACATGGAAGATAAAGCAGCGAGAACGGGTAAACTTTTCTGCTTCCATGTTAAATGCCACCTCTAAGGCGTGACACTATTTCATTTCCTCTACTCTGTTACCGACTTACCACCATAGTGAGGTAACTAGAGATAGAGCTATTCTGAATTTCTGTATTCAGAATAACAAAATTATAAATGTGGGGAAGATTATTTTCAAGAATATATTGACTACGGCAAGGAGTGAGACTAGTGGAGGTCTACGATATCCTGGACTTATTTTTGCACTTTGCCAACTTTCTAGAGTGGAAGCTGGACAGGAAGAGTGGGTTCACCCTATGAAACCCATTAGTAAATCAAATTTGAAAACTTATGTATCTCATGAGAATGGAAAACTGGAAGTAGGAGTCAGGAACCTTCTACGAGTAGAGACGTTCCCTCTATAAGTTATAACCCTCCTCCTCCTTCTAGCTCCACTACCTTAGCGGATTTGATAAATGAGTTGACCTTGCAGCAGAAGAGCATAGATTTGATAAATGAGAGGATTTAAGGTTTAGAACGCCAACATGATTATGATAGTGAGTACCTGCAGAGGCATTCTAATTTTTAAATAGCCTATTATGATGCTCAGGCCCGACACTACAGAGGAGAGCCTGATGTTACATTTCCTGAATGCCCCCGATATACTCAGTATCACCCAATCCACTACTGATCACGACAAAATAGTTTGGGATTTTGATATTTAGAATGAGATTGATGTACTGATGTTTGTATTTCTAACTATTTTTATGTTATGTAATCTTTTTATGAGAAAAATGAATGAGTATGTAATTGGACTTTCATTTAGTGTANCTCTTTTATATAGTTTTTAATGATATTACACTTTAAAGAAAGGAATTTTTGATGTTTTGTTGCAGGAATGATGAATTAGGGTCAATGGAGCNAACCGTATTGATATTAATTTTGAGCTAACTGACCAAAGAAAAATACGTTGAGATTTTCATACCCTTTTTATACTGTTTTTAATGATATTGCACTTTAAAGAAAGGCGTTTTTGATGTTTTGTTGCAGGAATGATGAATTAGGGTCAATGGAGCAAAAAGATGCAAAAAGTGCAAATTTGGAGCAAAAAGGACCAAAATGTGGAGAATTGCACTAGGGCGCCGACGGCGAGATTTTCCCGAGGCTACAGGACAAATTCTCTAGAAGGCTGCCGACGGCGCCATCGAGGTCGTCGACGGCGGGATCGACGGTTAGGTGACATGTACAATGGATAAGGCGGGATTTTGGAGGGGTGCGTAAGCAACTCTTGGGAAAACTCATCCACATCTTTAAAGAGAACTTTTTTGGCCAAAAATAGAAGAGAGGAGGAGACTTTTTGAGACCTGGAGGTTAGATAGGTTCCTTTTGAGCTTGCTAGAGCATGTAATTGTGAGGAATTCTTCGAGAAATTGTAAGAGTGGAGGGAAAGTGAGAGATTTCTTCCTCGTAGAGTGTAACAATTGTGAGGAATTCTTCAAGAGATTGTAAGAGTGGAGGGAAAGTGAGAGATTTCTTCCTCCTTCCACTTCGAAGAAGAATTCTGTGTGCTGTAAAGAAAGAAAGAGATTCAGAGGAACTTCGAGGAGCAATATTATGAGGAATTCTTCGAGAAATTGTAAGAGTGGAGGGAAAGTGAGAGATTTCTTCCTCCTTGCTCGTCCGAAGAGGAATTCTGTGTGCTGTAAAGAAAGGAAGAGATTCTAAGGAGGTTAAAGCCCTTGGAAGTTGGGTGAAAATAAATAGGGAAATATTACTATCGGGCGTAGAATTGGAGATTTTAGAGTGACAGACTAAAATCCCCAATTCGGTCCTATCGTTTGGGTACTGATGTGTAGATGTTAGCCGTCAGGTGAGGGGAACGTGGGAGCTCCGAAGTGAGAGCTGGTATCCTCCCAACCTAGCCACAAAATCAGTAACCAAGCATAAGATTAGTCAATGTTCTTATACCTGGACCAAAGGGTAAAGAATAGATATGCTCCTATTTGACACAATATAATTGAACTAATTCATTTTATCCATTCACTATAATTTCTTGTGCTCCTATTTGGCACAATACAATTTGAACTGATTCACTTTATCCATTCACTATAATTTCTTTAGAAGGAGAAGGATGCTTTCTACATTGAACTAATTCATTTTATCCATTCACTATAATTTCTTGACAAGGAGAATGATGCTTTCTTTAGATATTGAATATCACAATTAAACGTTATTCTCTATAATTAGTTACTATCCAAAATTATATAGTTATTTCAATTGCCTATTAGTGATAGATAAGCAACTTGAATGTTGTTGTAGTTGAAGTATTACTTTTTATTAAATCTTAGTCCATAGTATTTTATGCCTCCCTATGGGATCGATATCTAGGACTCCATTAGAGCCCTATATTACTTGAGCGATACATATACTTGCGTAATTTGACTTTAACATTATTGAATATTATATCTATACATCTTTATAATCATATATATATATATCGACTTTAACATTATTGATTATTATATCTATAAATCATTATTAAATTAAATATATATATAAAGTCGCAGTTAAGTTTTTGGCAACGTTGCTGGAATTTAAATCTTCTAGTAGCATCATCAAATTCTTGTAATTGTTGATTTACAAAAAGGGTCAGTCAGTACATTTAGGGGTGAACGGTCAAATTGGGTATTTTGGTAGGGGTATCAACCACCCTACATGAGCTATGGACCAATGAAATCCCCATTTGGGTCCTCTATGTACTAGTCTTAGCTAAACCCTAGCCTAGGGCTAGTGGGTCTATGAGTCCATCTACATGAGTCTCCGAAAGGATCAAGGGATCAAAGTCAACAAATTTTGGGTTTAGGGTTTTGAGGGATCGTTAGTGAGAGTGAGTGAAAGTGAGTGCCCTAGCTCCAGCACCCAGGGTCAACCCTAAGGGCAAGCAGTCCTATGGGAACTCACCTTGAGCTCTCCTATATTGACCCCATCTACTAAGTGCTAGAGGTTAGGTCCAATATGTGAAACTTCAAGTTGAGCAAGGAGGAGTGTAGAATTCTAATGGTGAGGGTTTATTTTCTAGTTTTCTCAGAATAGTCAACAGGAAAGTTCTATGGCTAGAACCTAGGCAACTAAAGAGGAAAAAATAAACCTCAACCAAAAGTGAGGTGAACATTGCTAAACACATTCCAGTTCCATGCTCTAAGTGCTTTGACCAGTCCTTTTTGAAGCCATTACAATCTCTGAATAGGATTATCATGAAATATTTGTAATGGAGCTTACCAAACAGCATACATAACCTTCAAGACTTCTGGTTACTCAGCCCTGTATCTAAAATCTTGTTTGTTGAGAGATGTAAGAATTGAGAGTGTGAACAGCAGAGGTGAATGACCAGAACCAGCCATGATCATGTGTTTGACAACATAATAAGTAAATTTGTTTAATCACTGTTGATTCACTAGGAATCTATCTAGTCTTTCCATCAATTTTCCTCTTATCCATGTGAAGGAAGAGCCTTCAAAACCCAGGTAAAATAGATATGCATCTTAAATGTTATAAAAAAACTCTTGCATCATTTTCAGACTAGGATTCCTACCTCCTTTCTTTTGACTAGGATATGTAATACAATTAAAGTCACCACCAAATGCCCAACAACCATTATTATTAAGACTAATGCTATGAAACTTTTCCCATAGTTGAAATCCATCATCTTGTTGACAACCAACATAGATGAATGTAACAAAGCCTTGCATTTGGTCAACTGCAAATGTCATTTGAAGGAATTGTGGATGGTCAATTATAATGGTAGATTGCATTTCTTTTTCACAGAAGATCCAGATTTTGTTGGTGCAATTACCAAAGAAATTGAAACCACAAAATTTTTTAGTGATTTTGTGTTTATAGAGATGAACTATAGGTTCTAGAAGTGAGAAAAGCCAGAATTTATGGACCCTGCTCAATTTAGAGAGTTTATTAAGAGATTCAGGGCTAACATCTCTCCTAATATTCCAATAAAATATATTAATCATGAAGAATGGTGTTGACCTCACTTTTGGTTGAGGTTTAATTTTTCCTCTTTAGTAGCCTAAGGTCTAGCCATTGACTTTTCTATTGACTATTCTTAGAAAACTAAACAAGGAACCCTCACCATCAGAAACTCTACACTTATTTTCTTATTGACTATTCTTAGAAAACTAGACAAGGAACTCTCACCATTAGAAATTCTACAATTTTCTATTGACTATTCTTAGAAAACTAGACATGGAACCCTCACCATTAGAAATTCCAAACTTACTATTGACTATTCTTAGAAAACTAGACAAGAAACCCTCACCATTAGAAATTTTAAACTCTTCTCTACTCAACTTGAAGTTCCACATATTGGTCCTAACCCCTAGTACTTAGTAGAAGGGGTCACTATGGGAGAAACTCAAGATGAGTCACCCTTAGGATTGCTTGACCTTAAGGTTAACCTGGGTGTTGGTCTAGGGCTAAGAAACTCACTTGCAATCATGTACACTCACAATCACTAACTACCCTAAACCAGAATTGCTAGGTTCTGGTCCCTTGATACTTTTGGGAGAATCCTGTAGATGGCTCCCTAAATCCACTAGTCCTGGGCTAGGGTTTAGCTAAGACCACTACATAGAGAACCCAAAATGGGGTTTCCATTGGTCCATGACTTATTAATGGTGGTTGGTACTCCAACTCTAATAAGATACCCAACCTACCCTTCTGCCCCTAAATTCCCTCAAATTACCTAGATACCCTTGGAACCCCAAATTTGGGCAAAATTCTCAAATTTACTCAAAATACCCAATTTGATTCAAAAATCATTTCAAACACCTTGAAAACACACAAACTACCCAAAATCACCAAAGTTGGCCAAATTACCAAAATACCCCTCCTTACCCCAAAATTATAAAAATTTCAAAAAATCCCAAAAAATTCGAAAATCTCCCAAATATTCCTAATTTCATTTTTCTCAACTATCACATGGCCTAATTTGGTCAATTTGATCATCTTTGATCAAAACCCCAATATTGCTCTTTAAAGGCCCATACTTTCCTCAAATTACCCCAAATGTCTATCCAATTAGTCTCAATTTACCCCAATTTATATTCTAAACTTAAATTAACCCTTGATATGATGAATCTAGACCAAATCCAAACTCAATTGACCAATTCCTTGAGCCCAATTTTAATTTAGACAAAAACCGCAATTTTGGCCCATGACTTGGTTCCACCAAATTGAACCCATAGCCCACTCAATTGGCCAAATTTTGTGTTGAAAAATCTTCATAGCATTCCCACACATCAAAATTGACTCTTAATTGGCCTTGGTAAGGTCTCAATTTCATTTGATTTCAACCTAAGTTCAAAACCCCAAATTTGCCCAAATTGGCCATGTCCTCAAATTTCACCAAATTGAGGGCCTTAGCCCCAAAATTTCCACTACATCCCTTCATGAAAAATCTTCAAAACACCTTTTTTGATCATTTGAAAAATTAAATTTGGACTTATCCCAAAGCTAGCCCAAACTAGACTCATGTCTAGCCAAACATTCCAAAATTGGCAAAATCTCAAAAAATCCCTTAAATTGACCTACCAATTGAACTCAAAATCACTTCAACCCTTCACCAAAAATCTTCATAACAATCATCTACATAATGTTGATCAATTAATTGGGTCAATTGACATGGCTAACTGACAACAACTTTTTATATACCTAAAAATATAAGAATTTGACACAACTATTGGAAGATTTAAACCCTCGACAATGACGCCAAAAACTTGATGCAACTTTTAATATGCAAGAATTTATGAACCCAGATTTATATATTTATAATGATTTTGTAAAGTCACAATTTCAAACGCAAGTATACGTATCACTCAAGTAATACAGGGCTCTAGTGGAGTCCCGTTTATCGATCCAACAAGGAAGCGAGGTAAGAGGTCCTTAGTCAAATTCTAGTCTACTACAATTAGTCCTTAGTTTGAAATGTCAATTAAAATAATGTGTTATCTAGCAACTACCCCTAAATGAAAGTGTTAAATGTAAAGACAGTAACTGTAACTAAATGCAAATATTAATTCTAACGATAACCCTTTTTGGAAGAACTATTTTGGAGAATTTTGAGATATTAAATTCTACTATTCTTATGTAATGAATTGGATAATGTAAAGGAATTAGATGCATTAAATATTGTATGTGCCAAATAGAAGCAATCTTATTCTTTACCCTTTGGTCCAGACATAAAGAACATTGACTAATCCTATACTTGTTTACTGAATCCGTGGCTAGGCTGGGAGGATACCACCTGTCACATCGGAGCTCCCACGTTCCCCTCACCTGAGGGCTAACATCTCTGCTTCAGTACTCAAATAATAGGACTAAATTGGGGATTTTAGCCTGCTACCCTAAAATTTCCAATTTCACACCCATCAAAGTATATTTACCTATTTGTTTGCATTCAACTCCCATGAACTTAACCATCCATGGAATCTGAATGTGGTTCTAATTGATGACAATTACACAACCCTCTCGGGTCTTAATGTAATTATAACAAATTTTAACACTACAACAGGCTTTTATTGTAATGTAAATAAAGTGCAAGTAAAAACCATCACATTGATAATTAAATCCGCTTCTTCGCATCACAAAATCCTAAACATGAATTCTACTCATTACAAAAGAAAAGTAAAATGAAAACAACATCACAAAATCTAAACCTGAATTCTACTTATTACAAAAGAAAATTAAAAATGAAAACAATAATATAATCTTCTCATACCATTATTTCCAAACAAGAAGAGAGAGTAAGGGAAGCCCATCACAAATGCATAATCTTCTCATACCATTATTTCCAAACAAGAAGAGAGAGTAAGAGAAGCCCATCACATTTCCTAAACTGAATTCTACTCATTACAAAAGAAAAGTAAAATGAAAACAATGGCATAATCTTCTCTATCATTATTTCCAAACAAGAAGAGAGGAGAAAGAGGAGCCCATCACAAAACATGAAGAAAACACAACACAAACTTTATTTAACCAAAACAAATTCACTAGATAAGTGTTTACAAAAATCAAAAGATAATGAAGAACACAATACTTAGTTTTTTCTCTTTGAAAGAAAGATAAATATCTCTCCCACAAAGTCTCCCGCCGATCCATACAATGCTAGAACATCTCATTACAAATTCTCTTGAAATCTCCTCTCCAATCTCTCCAAAAGGGTAGAAATCTACATTTCTACTCCTATTCTAAAAACCCTTAACTTTCTCCACACTTTTCCTAACATTCCTCTCACACAAATCCCTCTTTTTCTAACCTAAATTCGTTCTTTTAAAGTGTAGGGAAAAATTTTGAAGAGTTGCCACAAGAATCCTTTCAAAAAGCGTCTAAATACATTGAATTTCGACCCATAACAGCCAAAAGTCGTTTCATAGTCATCCCGGGCGCCGTCGGTGGGCTCGAGGGCACTGTCGGCGAGTTTTTCTGTTATTTTTTGGTCTTCTCGAGTAAATCTCGCCATTGGCACCGTTTTGGCGCTGTCGGCGAACATACTACGCAGCTCCATCGTTTCACTCTATTTCGCTCCGTTTTAGCTCCGTTTCGCCCTATTTCAGTTGCATTGTGTTCCTAACAGATTGCCCTACAAAATAAGCATGAAAAAAACCTTCTTTTAAAGTGTAATCTCATTCAAAAATATGTAAGAAGTGTAAAAGAGATTAAGCATCGAAGTACTTATTGAAAGGTGATAGGGCAAAATTTCATTTCTTGCTCGTTTTTGCTCCAAATTACACCGTTTTTGTTTCTTTTTGCTCCAATGACCATAATTCATCATACTTGTAATAAAATAACAAAAATACCTTTCTTTAAATTGCAATATCATCAAAATCAGTGTAAAATAGGTATGAAAATCTCAACATATTTTCCTTTGGTCAAAATCCCCAAACTTAAGTATTACTTGTCCTTAAGTAATTTTGGTACTACATAAAAGTTATGATATATTGTAGTAAAGTTTTAATTCAGAAATACTATAAGTTTGACTTAGGTTATAGTGAGATTTTCAGAAAAAATTCAAGTAATTAAATTAACTCTATAGGTACAAGATTATCTACTTATGATCTATTGTAGTAAAGTTTTAATTCAGAAATACTATAAGTTTGATTTAAATAAATATCACGAGATTTTTAGAAAAAAATCAAGTAATTAAATTAACTCTGTAGGTACAAAATTATCTAGTCCTCAAGTTTAAGAGTTCTAGTTTTCTATTCATTTCAAGAAATACCTATATGCTATAATATCAAGTCACTTAGAACATTAAAATGATATGAACTTCATGAGAACACTACTAGTAAAAGATGCTAATCCATAAATATAAGTTCAGGAATGTACAAGATTTACTTTAGGTAGGTCCAATGAAGCCAATTTTTTATTAGGCATCTTCTCAAGCTTCTCCTCACTTTCTTTAGGTAGGTCCAGTGAAGCCGATTTTTTATTAGGCATCTCCTCAAGCTTCTCCTCACTTTTATATTTTTTTTCTTTCTTTTGTTTTCTCTTCTTCATTTGGATTGCTTTCAATATTATATATATTTCTTTTCTTTTCATGGATTTTTGTCAATCCTTTCTTTTTCCTTTTTCAAGTGAGTATTACTATATTTGGATAGTCTTTAATGATTTTGAACATCACATTTCTTTCCCTAAATTTGAAACTTAAATCATTCCTTTACCTTATAAATATTTCATAGCTTTAACATCATTGAGCCCCAATCTTTTCTTCTCAAATGAATTTCCAAGATTCTTAATACTTCAAAATATAGTTTCCTTTACTTTAAATATTTAACTATAGTCTTATTCTCTTATACTAAATATCTTAATCTACAAAATTAAATTTCATTACAAAAATATTCCTTTAAATCTAAAATAATATTTAAATATCTAAAAAATATAGTTCTCTAAATTAAATTCACTACATAAAATCATATTAATAATTTTTGAAAATATTTAAATTGAGAACATCTAATCTTTTTCTTCCCTCTCCCAAACTTAAATTTTTTAAATATGAAATAATACATGTGGAAAGAAAAACTATAAATATAAATCATACCTCAATTAAATTTACTACATGAAATCATATAAATAATTTTTGAAAATATTGAAATAGAGGACATCTAATAGTTAATATCTACATAAAATCATATAAATAATTTTTGAAAATATTGAAATAGAAGACACTAATAGTTAATCTTTTTCTTCCTCCCCCAAACTTAAATTTTTCAATATGGAATGATACAGGTGGAAAGAAAAAATCTAAATATAAATCCCCAAACTTAAATTTTTAAATATGAAATAATTTAGGTGGAAAGAAAAACTATAAATATAAATTAAACTTAAATTTTTCAATATGAAATGATACAAGTGGAAATAAAAATTCTAAATATAAATCATACCTTAGTACTTTTGGCATTTTCATCATTATGAAATTTTTGCAGTCATTCTCAAAATTTCTACTTTACCTGGCCTGTAATATTAGGAGCTTTCTATACATATAAATCATTAGAGAATTTGTTGGGCAATGAAATTTTGAAATAAGTACAAATCTAACTAGCATAACATGTATCAACATTGAAATATAAAAATGGTGTTCAATTCTTATAAATTGTAACACAAACACAAACACAAACACAAACACAAACAGACAAGATAAATGTGGTCAATTCTTCCTCCATCTCATCACATCTCACTAACTTACTTCCAATTTCTAACGGAATCACTACACAAATAAATTGGGTGCTTATAAATGATTTTATAGATTCTAATCCCAAAGATAAAATTATCCCCGATATATTGGTTCTCGAGCACCAACACCAGACATCACCATATCCCAATAATTAAGCACCTCTAGCAGTTATAAGGTGACAACGACTTTTTATATACAAGAATTTATGAACCCAAATTTATTATTTATAATGATTTTGTAAAGTCACAATTTCAAACGCAAGTATACGTATCGCTCAAATAATATAGAGGCACTAGTGGAGTCCCGTTTATCGATCCCACAGTCTTAATCAAATTCTAGTCTACTACAATTAGTCATTAGTTATGAATGTCGATTAAAATGATGTTTTATCTATCAACCACTCCTAAATGCAAGTGTTAAATGTAAAGATAGTAACTATAACTAAATGCAAATATTAATTCTAAAGATAACCCTTTTTGGATGAATTGGTTTGGAGAATTTTGAGATATTACAAACTACTATTCTTATGTAATGAATTAGATAATGTAAAGGAATGAGATGCATTAAATATTGTATGTGCCAAATAGGAGCAATCCTATTCTTTACCCTTTGGTCGAGGCATAAAGAACATTGACTAATGCTATGCTTGTTTACTGAATCCGTGGCTAGGCTGGGAGGATACCAGCTCTCACTTCGGAGCTCCCACGTTCCCCTCACCTGAGGGCTCGTAGCTAGGCTGGGAGGATACCGGCTCTCACTTCGGAGCTCCCACGTTCCCCTTGCCTGAGGGCTGACTAGGCTGGGAGGATACCGGCTCTCACTTCGGAGCTCCCATGTTCCCCTCGCCTGAGGGCTATTAGGCTGGGAGGATACCGGCTCTCACTTCGGAGCTCCCACGTTCCCCTCGCCTGAGGGCTAAAAGCTGGGAGGATACCGGCTCTCACTTCGGAGCTCCCACGTTCCCCTCACCTGAGGGCTAACATGTCTGGGAGGATACCGGCTCTCACTTCGGAGCTCCCACGTTCCCCTCACCTGAGGGCTAACATCCCGCTTCAGTACTCAAATAATAGGACCAAATTGGGGATTTTAGTATGTCACCCTAAAATCTTCAATTCTATGCCCATCAAAGTATATTTCCCTATTTATTTACATTCAACTCCCATAAACTTAACCATCCATGGAATCTGAATGTGGTTCTACTTTGTTGAGAATTACACAGCTCTCTCGGGTCTTAATGCAATTATAATGAACTTTAACACTACAACAGGCCTTTATTGTAATGTAAATAAAGTGCAAGTAAAAACCATCATATAATTAAAACCGCTTCTAACATGCATCACAAATTCCTAAACATGAATTCTACTCATTACAAAAGAAAAGTATGCTTCTAACATGTATCACAAAATCCTAAACATGAATTCTACTCATTACAAAAGAAAAGTAAGATCTTTATTGTAATGTAAATAAAGTGCAAGTAAAAACCATCACATTTATAATTAAATCCACTTCCATTTATTGTAATGTAAATAAAGTGCAAGTAAAAACCATCACATTGATAATTAAATCTGCTTCTTCGCATCACAAAATCCTAAACATGAATTCTACTCATTACAAAAGAAAAGTAAAATGAAAACAACATCACAAAATCATAAACATGAATTCTTCTCATTACAAAAGAAAAGTAAAATGAAAATAATGGAATAATCTTCTCATGCCATTATTTCCAAACAAGAAGAGAGAGTAAGAGAAGCCCATAACAAAGCACAAAGAAAACATAATGGAAACTTCATTTAACCAAAGCAAATCCACTAGATAAGTGCTTACAAAGCCATAAGATAATGAAAAACACAATACTTAGCTTTTTCCCTTGAAAGAAAGAAGAAAATCTCTCCCACAAAGTCTCCCATCGATTTATGCAATACTAGAACATTCCTTACTAATTCTCTCAAAATCCCCTCTCCAATCTCTCCAAAAGGGTAGAAATCTACATTTCTACTCCTATTCTAAGAAACTTAAACTTTCTCCACACTTTTCCAAATATTCCTCTCATACAAATCTCCCTTTTTCTAACCTAAATTTGTTCTTTTAAAGGATAGGGATGAAGTTTGAAGAGTTGCCACAAGAATCCTTTCAAAAAGTGTCCAAATACGTTGAATTTCGGCCCATAACCGTCCCGGGCGTCGTCAGTGAGTTTTTCTGTCATTTTTTGGTCTTCTCGGGTAAATCTCGCCGTCGGCACCGTTTTGGCGCCGACGGCGGGCAGACTGCGCAGCTCCACCGTTTTGCTCCGTTTGGCTCCGTTTTAGCTCTGTTTCGCCTCATTTCAGTTGTGTTGTGTTCCTAACAGAAAGCCCTACAAAATAAACATAAAATAACTTTCCTTTAAATTTTAATATCATTCAAAAATATGCAAGAAGTGTAAAATAGATTAAGCATCAAAAGACTTATCGAAAGGTGACAGGGCAAATATTCATTTCTTGCTCGTTTTTGCTCCAAATTGCACCGTTTTTGTTTCTTTTTCTCCAAAAGTCCATAATTCATCATGCCTGTAGTAAAACATTAAAAATACCCTTGTTTAAAGTGCAATATAATCAAAATCAGTGTACAATAGGTATGAAAATCTCTACATATTTTCCTTTGGTAATAGGGATAATGTAAGATCATCCACAAATAGGTTCGTGACTCCTATCAAATGAAAATAAAGTCCGAGAAAATAAGTAACAAATATGAGATGGAACTATCACTGTTAAAATTCATAATGTATCTTATAAAACTCAAGTTCGAGTGAAACCCGAGTTGTAGTGGACCCTTCAATTCAACTACTACAAGAGAACATATAAGCCTAACCATAATAAGAATTTAAGGAATCATCTCCCTCAGGACACACAAAAAGTAAATCAAACCATTTACAATCCAAAAATCTACCAAACATCAAGCAAACAGATCAATCCACACTAAAGCAAACACAATTACAACACTACAATCATGACTCTTAAGCATACTAAATCAAACCACACAGATAATTATGGGTTGTCTCCCATAAAGCGTTTGATTTAATGTCGCTAGCCCGACAAATGATTCCACCTAGATCAAAATTCCAATTAAGTAATTCTTGATCAATAGCCCAATTTTTTTCACATATAGGGATTCCTACAAAGTCCTCGAATTAAAATTTTTCTTTCAGCACTTCCTTTTCATATTGATTCATATCCTTGTTCCTCATATTTCTTTCTAGATCCAACATTCTTCTAATAATTTTTTAAATTTGCATATTATTATCATCCTTGAAATTTATAAGAAATGGATCTTTATATGATAATTCAAGATCTCCCAAATTTATCCTTGAAATTTATAAGAAATGGATCTTTATATGATACTTCATGATCTCCTAAATTTTGGATTAGCCTCTCTAGATAATTTTGATTCTATATCAATATCTTCAATGCTACTCTTTTGTTTCAAATTATCTTCTAATTCTTTAGGAATTTCTTCCATTAATCTTTCAATTTCCTTGTCCTTATCTCTCAACTCAAAGCTCTTTTGAAACAAATCCTCAAATTCTCTTCTAAATATCAGTTCAATAATTTTAATTTGCTCATAATTCATTTCCTTAAGATTTATCTCAGAGTCACTAGGTAAAATCTCTGGGTGGTAACTGTTAATTGCATTAATAATCTGCCCCAACATTAGAATCTCATTCATTTTGTTCGTATACCACAGAATATGCCATTCAGTGACTTTGAATAACTCTTTCATAGGAGATCTTTTACTAATTTCATCATTCAATTCAGGGTCATCTTGTGATTGGGTCGAATATGAATATATAGAGACTGGTGGTGTATATGAATTCTCCAAATAGATAGGCTTTAAAATTGTATGAGGTAAATTTATTTTAAGGTCATGAGATTTTTCAACAGATGGAATTAAAAGTTTACTATCTTTGGTAACGTCCATCATTTCACACCTCTCCTGAACATACATACAGTTTTCTTTAAACAACATTTTAGACTCATCATTAAAGCCCATTTCGATCTCATCTGTTAAATTACTCTCAAAACTTTTATTGAAATAGTTTTTACTTAGATAATCAATTTCATCCATCCGAAAACAATCATCATCATTTCTCTCAGCTGGATATTTCATAGCCTTTAAAGCATCAAAAGTAGTTTCACGGTCATTAATATTCATAGTTAACTTTCCTTTTTGCACATGTATCATAGCTTGTCCATTAATAATAAAAGGTCTACCCAAAATAATGGGATATTCTTTACTTCCTCCATATCTAATACAATAAAGTCCATAGGAAAGATAAATTTATCCACTTTAACAAGCACATCTTCTATAATCCCCTTTGGATAAATGATAGATTGATCAATTAACTGAAGAGTTATAGTGGTGGGAGAAATATCGGCTAAACCTAACCTTTTAAATATAGATAGAGGCATCATATTAATGCTCGATCCTAAATCACATAATGCTTTTCTACATAATCTTTTTTCAATTACACAAGGAGTTGTAAAGCTACAATGATCTTTAAGTTTCTGAGGAAATTTTTTTTGAAGTATAGAGCTGCACTCCTCACTTAGTGCAACTATCTCGTAATCCCCAAATTTCCTTTTCTTGTTTAATATCTCCTTCATAAATTTTGCATATATTGTCATCTGTTTTAAAGCTTCAGTGAAAGGAATATTTATCGTTAACTTTTTAATTACGTCCATGAACTTTTAAAATTTTTTATCCAACTCATGCTGTCTAAGTCTTTGAGAAAATGGAGGTGTTGGTCTTTCCAAACTGATTTTAGTTGGAGATATTAATTTTTCCAGATCCTTAGAAACATGTTCTTCAGGTCGTTTAGTTTCCTTTGTTTCTCTCACAATATTTTTCTCTTTTCTAACCGCATCCTCTATCTCTCTTTCACTTTTTAATTGGACAGCTTCTACTTGTTCGTTAGTGTTCTCTTTAGGGTTGATCTCAATATTGTTAGGAAGTGTTCATTGGGGTCTATTGCTAAGTGAATTAGCAATTTGTTCCAGTTGATTCTCTATGTTTTTAATCACAGCATTTTGACTTTGCAACTGGTGTCCCATTTACAATACCACTTCTTCCATAGACATCTTCTTATTCTCAAATTGTTGATCATTGTTAGAGTCCAGTGGATATGAAGGTCTATAGTTTGTGTTCCCCTGATTATTCTAACTTCCATTAGGATTTGCATGATTATTTTCCTATTTTTGGTTTCCACCGTCAGAAGTATGATTCCAGTTAAAAATAGGATGGTTCTTTGAACTTGGGTTGTAAAAGTTAGAATATGGGTGGTTTATGATATTTAAAGTTTGATATGATAAGTTAGAATCAATCATATACCCTAATGAACTTTTCTCACTTAATGGACTAAATTGAGTTTGGTTCATTCCAAATTGGTCCAACTTCTTTGATACTGTAGCAACTTGAGATGCAAGAATTGAAATCTAATATGTATCATAAACACTGGCTACTTTTTTAGGATTTACCCTTGTAGAGGGCCATTGAAATTCATTTGTAGCCATTTCTTCAATTAATGCATATGCTTCATTAAATGATTTTAACATTAATGATTCACCAGCAACAACGTCAATTATAAACCTATAGGATTCTACTAACCCATTATAAAAAGTTTGAATGATTAACCAATCAGGCAGAGCATGATGTGGAAACTTTCTTAGAAGTTTCTTAAATCTTTCCCATGCTTCGTATATTGATTCCCCTTCATATTGAAAAAATGAGATAATATCTTTTCTAAGTTTAGTAGTCCTTGAAGGTGGAAAATACTTAGCTAGAAACTTCTGAGTTAACTCCTCCCAATTTTTAATAGAGCTGGGTGCTAATGAGTATAACCACATTTTAGCCTTATCTCTTAGTGAGAAAGGAAAAAAAGCCTTAGTCTGACACCATCGTCTGACATACCATTATAACGAACTATAACACAAATTTCTATAAAATTTGATAAGTGTAAATAAGGATCCTCCAAAGGAGTTCCCCCAAATTGTTTGTTCTGCACCTGTTGGATAATCTTAGGATTTATTTCAAACGAGTCAGCTTCTACGACAGGGTTTTCTATACTTGAGTGAATTTCATTCATCGTTGGATTTAAGTAATCCCTCAATGAAGTATGATGATTTTCCAAGTTATTATTTTGAAAGTTTTCCATTTTCATTTCTAGTTTTTTGAATCCTCTTTGTATTTTTATTTTTTTCTTTTTTTTCAAACTCGGGATCATAAGGCACAAGTCCTGCAGATCTTTTATTATGCATACGCAACACAACAAACAATACATTAACAATTAAACAAATAACATATGAAATATATTCAACTAACAATACATTTTCACGAACACCTTATTTTTCATAAAAATAATTTTTTTTCAACACTTTTTCATATAAAAACACTTTTCACACAAAATAGTTTTTACAACACTACAATTTTCCAAGTCTAAGCCTAATTAATTCAACTAAAATTCTCCTAAAGTTCTTACCGAAGCTTCTCCGGCAACGACGCCAAAAACTTGATAGCGACTTTTTATATACCTAAAAATATAAGAATTTAACACCACTACTAAAAGATTTAAACCCTCGGCAATGACGCCTCGGCAATGACGCCAAATACTTGATGCAACTTTTAATATGCAAGAATTTATGAACCCAAATTTATATATTTATAATGATTTGTAAAGTCACATTTCAAATGCAAGTATACGTATCGCTCAATAATATAGACGCTCTAGTGGAGTCTCGTTTATCGATCCCACAGGGAAGCGAGGTAAGAGGTCCTTAGTCAAATCCTAGTTTACTGCAATTAGTCCTTAGTTCGAAATGTTAATTAAAATAATATTTTATCTAGCAACTACTTCTAAATGCAAGTGTTAAATGTAAAGATAGTAACTGCAACTAAATACAAATATTAATTCTAAAGATAACACTTTTTGGATGAACTGGTTTGGAGAATTTTGAGATATTAAAAACTACTATTTTTATGTAATGAATTAGATAATGTAAAGGAATTAGATGCATTAAATATTGTATGTACCAAATAGAAGCAATCATATTCACTACTCTTTGGTCCAAACATAAAGACATTGACTAATCCTATGCTTGTTTACTGAATCTGTGGCTAGGCTGGGAGGATCATGACTCTTACTTCGGAGCTCCCACGTTCCCCTCACCTGAGGGCTAACATCTCTGCTTCAGTACTCAAACAATAGGACCAAATAGGAGATTTTAGTCTGTCACCCTAAAATCTCCAATTCTACTCCCATTAAAGTATATTTCCTTATTTATTTGCATTCAACTCCCATGAACTTAACCACCCATGGAATCTGAATGTGGTTCTACTTTGTTGAGAATTACACAACCCTCTCGGGTCTTAATGCAATTACAACCAATTTTAACACTACAACAAACCTTTATTGTAATGTAAATAAAGTGCAGTAAAAACCATCACATTGATAATTAAATCCGCTTCTAAGATGCATCACAAAATCCTAAACATGAATTCTACTCATTAAAAAATAAAAGTAAAATGAAAACAATGGCATAATCTTCTCATGCCATTATTTTCAAAAAAGAAGGGAGAGTAAGAGAAGCCCATCACAAAGCACGAAGAAAACACAACGGAAACATCATTTAACCAAAGCAAATCCACTAGATAAGTGTTTACAAAAATCAAAAGATAATGAAGAACACAATACTTAGCTTTTTCTCATTAAAATAAAGACGAATATCTCTCCCACAAAGTCTCCCGCCGATCCATGCAATGCTAGAACATCTCCTTACAAATTCTCTCAAAATTCCTCTCCAATCTCTCCAAAAGGGTAGAAATCTAAATTTCTACTCCTATTCTAAAAACCCTAAACTTTCTCCACACCTTTCCTAACATTCCTCTCACGAAAATCTCTACCATAAAGTCTCCCGCCGATCCATGCAATGCTAGAACATCTCCTTACAAATTCTCTCAAAATCTCCTGGTACAAAACTACATTTATACTCCTATTTTAAAAAACCTTAACTTTCTCCACACTTTTCCTAACATTCCTCTCACACAAATCCCTCTTTTTCTAACCTAAATTCATTATTTTAAAGTGTAGTGAAGAAGTTTGAAGAGTTGCCATAAGAATCCTTTCAAAAAGCGTCTAAATACGTTGAATTTTGACCCATAACAGCCAAAAGTCGGTTCATAGTCGTCCCGGGCACCGACGGCGGGCTCGAGGGAGCTGTCGGCGACTTTTTCTGTCATTTTTTGGTCTTCTTGGGTAAATCTCGCCGTCGGCGCCGTTTTGGCGCTGTCGGCGAGTAAACTGCGCAGCTCCACCGTTTGGCTCCGTTTTTGCTCCGTTTTGCCCCATTTCAGTTGCGTTGTGTTCCTAACAGATTGCCCTACAAAATAAGTATGAAAACAAACTTCCTTTAAATTTTAATCTCATTAAAAAATATGCAATAAGTGTAAAAGAGATTAAGCATCGAAATACTTATCGAAAGGTGACAGGGCAAAATTTCATTTCTTGCTCGTTTTTGCACCAAATTGCACCGTTTTTGTTTCTTTTTGCTTCAATGATCATAATTCATCATATCTGCAATAAAACATCAAAAAATACTCTTCTTTAAAGTGGAATATCATCAAAATCAGTGTAAAATGGGTATGAAAATCTCAACATTTTTTCCTTTGGTCACTAACCTAGCTAAACCCAAACTTTGATCACTTGAACTCACATTGAACCTATGCATTAAAGATGGCCTAAATACCCCAAAGTCATCAAATTAACTCCACCTTAGCCATTGCTTAGAACCTAAGATTGAGCCAAAGACCATCTAGCCACCTAAAATAAGCCATGGACCAAAATTTCCCCAAATTAATGGATTTTATTCCCAAAAATGCACATGCTTAAGATACACTTACCAAAACAAAGCCTAAAATCATTAAATTGCTGTGACATATTCCCCTGGGTTCCCTGAGCTCCTAGCCGAGTCCCCCTAGCCGGTCGGCCAGCCTAGTGGCCAGAAAATTGCCAAAACCGGAGCCAACCCCATGGGATTAAACCCAATTCAAACCTAGAGACCACATCATCCAAATTAAAGCTTAGAGCCTCTCTGTCCTCCACTTAGGCAGCACATTTCACCCCCTAATTGGCCATGGCAGCAAGATTAAGGCCATTTTTTTAAATGTTCCCCTCCACAGCCATAGAGGGAGAGCTGAGAATTACTCTAAGAGACTTCCCCCAAATTGATCCCAAAGCCTCTTTGAGACCTCCAGTGTAGCCCAACCATCACATTGCCCTGATTCCCCTTACCGAAGCCCAATTTTTTAGCTCAAAACCTTGCCGGAGACAGGACAAAACTCTATACACCTCCACAGTCCACCAAACTCAACTTAAAGTCTCCCACACCTTCACAATAATGAAAAGAACTAAAGCACCATCAAATTCCCCTCTCACAGAGCCTCTACCATAGCTCTGGACCAACACCAAAATTCGGCTGTGATCGAAATCGTATCTAGGCCTCACACCAAGACCAGAGACTCAATCCCTAGCCTCTTTAGATCACAACGAACGTGCCAAGACTCTATGATTGAAGCTTCACTTCTCAGAGCAAAGGTATAAAACTTCTCTCCCTCTCGAGCCTATTTTGATTCTCCTTTTAATTAGGCTTAATTTAATTACATGATTACCATATGAATGTGTTCGTCTCACTTAAACAATTCATAGGATCAAACCCGAAGTGATTTGGTTGATTCTAGGCCGAGATCTTAAGGTGTTATTGTGGACGGTCACAGGATCACTCTATCAGGGACGATGACGAGAAGCTGTTTGATCAAGCCTGTATCTAATGGACGGAGGAGATCGAGCTGGACAGTGCTTCAGAACATAAACTGCGGGCCGAGTTAGCAGCTACGTGGATGGCAGCGTCCAACCAAAGCACGCCACGCGGGCCTTCAGAGCTGCCTAGGATCTAGTCAGCACGCGTTGTTTAAATAGATAATAGGGATTTTTCCTATTTATTTAAACACTCCTAACTTAAAAAATTCATATCTTGGTGTAGAAAAATCACAAAAATAAAATAAAAAATACTCTCTTGCTCAGTGAACACAGGAAAATAATGTGAAAATAATTTTAAGTCCATGTGTTGTATATTTTATTTTTGACTAATTAAACATTGATTTGAATCTTTTGATTCTCCATGCATGTAGACTTATCAACATAGATTCAATTTTTAGCTTGTTGTAGCCTCCGTCAAGGGGAACATTCTCTGATTTTTCTGAAGTCAGAGGAGGTCCCTAGACAGAGGATCACATTTTTCAAGTTTATGTGCATTATTTGCTTGAAATAATCATGGAAATTAGCATATTGCTTAGAAAAATTCAAGAAAATTTCGAAAGGTTTACTATGATTAGAAAACCTTTGGGAAAATTTCTCATGAGCCAAGTCATTCAAAATACACCTGCTTTTTACAAACGCTAAATCACTAAGATAATTAATTTTGAAAAATAAAAACAACAAAATGACTTGATTTTTAATCTTCACTGTTATTTAAGATCCAAAGAACTCCAATAAATCTTATGCCACAAAGCATTTTGAGTACATTCGATGACTTAAATTGATCTTTCAAGTTATATAACATTTTTGGCATTTAAATGATTTTCAATAATTAAAATATAACTTAAAAAATTATAAGACTTATTTTTTTGAGTTCTCTATGATTAAGGGTATTTTCTAAAAATAAAATGATATTTAAAATAAGAACTTGATTTTTAACCTATTTTAAATATTTAAATAAGTAAAAATCCCTAAAAATAAAAAAAATAAGAAAACTCAAGGAAATATTCCAAATTGCTTCCTAAGCACTTAATAACAATTAGAATATTTATTCTGATTTTTTAAATAACTATACTGAATTTTAAAGCTAAAAATTAATTTTTAAAGGTTAAAATGGGTTTTCAATAAGAATAATTCCAATAAATCAATTAAAATTCAAAAAAATATTAAATCTTCTCCTCTGAATTCTATGACCTTAGGAGGACTTTTTAAAAATACAAAACTTAATTTTACCTATTTGAAATATTTTATATTTAATAAATACCCATAATTTAAAATAATTCTTAAAATTCAAATAAAATTAAAAAAATCATAAAATTTAGTCCAAAGGCTTCTCTAGTTTAGGTCTATCTCTAGTAAAAAATTCAAGAAATTAGGATTTACCTTGGTCAAGTTAGGAGTTTTCTTTGGAAAATCCTATTTTTACATGAAAATAATTATATAAATTAAATTAAATTTTGAAAAATCATATTTTCTCCTCTGATGTCTTAAATTGCTCATGAATGAGGTGGGATAAAAATTTTAAAATCATTTGAATTGAATTTCACAAATTATGATGTGTTAGAGCCTTAGGGGCAAATATGTAATTTTGGAAATTTAGCCTTAATTAACATTTAGGCTTAATTTAAAGAGTGAAATGGGTAACCTCTGATCTTAATTTGGTTGTTTGAAACATAAGGGGTTAATTGGTAGAAACTGACATCACTTTCTTATTTGAAAATATCCCTATTTAAATAAAATTCAAATCATGATTTATGACCGCCTAAAGCTTAACTTTTTCAAAACTAACTGAGACACTCACCTGGGTTTTAAGGGCTTAATAGTGACTTAGGCTAAATCAAGTTTCATTTAAATGATGATTAGAAAAGTAAATGTCAATTAAAACTAAGACGTCTTTCAAACACTACAAGTCCAATTAGGACCAAATTTTGGTTAAGTGTTCCAATAACACTAACTTGCCTCTTTAAAGGTCTCACCCACATAATTTTCAAAATTAAATTACAGATGATAATGACCTCACTCTTAGAGGTAATCGATACATCAATGTTTATTGAGCATTAGGGTGTTTTATAGGATGAATTATTAAGCAACATAATAAGTTTAAAAGAAATTGGGAGCTTCCACCAGGCAGCGAGAGAGTAGCACGGACCTACTTCTTTCTCTAGATCTGTTGGATACCTTAGAGATCTACTAAACTTAATATGTTTTTTCTTGGCAACATCATCCTTAACTAAACTCTTAAGGACCCACCAAGATATGACATAGGGTTAGATAGGCCGTCAAGATTTTACTTCCCTGTTTCATATAAACTGCCTTAACATGCCTTTTGATTTTCAGGTGGTGGAATGAGAAGACTCGCTAGGTACGCTTTTACAATTTTCAGTGTTGCCTTTCTTGTACTTTCATACTGTACTTTTATACCTGCAAACTTGCATGTTAAACAACGATGCCACCCTGCATGAAAACTAAAACTATCAGGATAGCCACAAAACCAAAACCAAAACCAAAACAAATCAACCAAGATTAAAATTCACTTCCACAATATTCAAAATATAAAACAACTCAAAATTTAACCACAAACATCATTCAAAACTACAATTGTAACTAAATTAGGATGTCTCTATTAGATGATCGAGAATTCCTCGGAGGAGGTAACCTATGGTTGCTAACGAGGCTTCCCACGATCTAAATGAAATTATGGAACTCATTAAGTTGAGTTTAGTAAGTTCATTTGGACTAAGTGAATTCAATAGAAAATAGTGGTGCTGGAACCGTAGGATCCTAATCGGTGTTGCTCTAATCAAATTTAATATGCCCTCATAAAATTTAAAGAACTTCAACCATAGGACCATCGAATTTAACATCATAACTTGACACACTAGAGAACTTAAACTCGTCGCAGCAAGGAGCTTGGAGTTAGCATGGTGGGTAGAACGTCCATCTTCAACAACAAAACATGTCTTCTCCAGCTAAACCAATCTTCCTTTCTTAGACTTAAACAACAAAGCCATAGGACTTCGAGGTTGCTTGCTTATGCAACGTAAATCCTCATCTTATCTTTAGGCCTTGTATACCTCTGTTATACAATATAAGCCCAAACTCGTCTTAGGATTCTGAGGTCATCGTTTGTCACGACCTAAACTCTCACATCTTTGAGGCTATTTGTGTGATCACTTCACATGAATGTAAGCCCTAACAAATAAAATTGGCAGGATGAAACACCTAAATATTTCTCCTCAAAATTGAAGCCAAACATTAGGATAGCTTCGGAAGTCACTGAGGTTCTCCTCTGGATCCATGACATCCCCTAGCTCTTCTTCCTTTGGATTCACAAACATTAGGATAGCTTGGGAAGTCACCGGAGTTCTCCTCTGGATCCATGCCATCCCCTAGTTATTAGGATAGCTTGGGAAGTCACTGAGGTTCTCCTCTGGATCCATGAAATCTCCTAGTTCTTCCTACTTTGGACTCTATAACAAAATGTTCCAAAATTGAACCACTCCCCTTTTACACGTTTTTGTCTGATCTCATTAAAAGGACCTATCCTTTTGAAATCTTTGAAGATAATATTTCCTGATTTTTATCGAGAGTCTTCTTAGGTGACTTTGTTCATTTAACATGTAACTAATTATACGGGCTTGCCCTTATAGGAAGCATGTCCAAACCCAGCTTAAGATAAACCCTATTTAATTCTTTATATTAAATTGGGGAACTTGTCGGCATATAAAATGGTTTGAAGACCAAACATATGTCATATATTCTTTAGTTTATTTGATCAAGCTTCATCTTCAAGTCTTGTGTTTATCCTTCGGGATTAATACATGATTTGAGGTACAACACTCTTTCATTTAAACTATGAAAAATAAAATGTTTGAATTATTAACCAATCTGGTATAGCATGGTGTGGACACTTTCTTAAGAGTTCTTTAAATCGTTCCCATGATTCATAAATATATTCCCATTAAAACTGATTAAAAGATGTAATATCATTTCTAAGTTTCACAGTTTTTTAGGGTGAAAAATATTTAGCAAGGAATTTTTTGCTAAATCACCCCAAGTTCTAATAGATCCAGGTGCTAACGAATTCAATAATATCTTAGCTTTATCCCTCAGTGAGAAATGAAATAACCTAAGTCATATGGCATCATCTGAAACACCTTCGTATTTAAATGTAGCACACAATTATAAAAAATTGGTAAGATGTAAATTTGGATCTTTAGTTGGTGATCCCCCAAACTGATTATTTGATAGTAGATTTAAGCTCAAATTAATTAGCCACTACAGTAAGTTTTTGAATACTATAATGAAGTTCATAATAATATCAGGTTTAAGTTCAAATGAATTAGTCACTACAGTAGGTTTTTGAATACTACAATGAAGTTCAAAAGGTTTAAGCTCTAATAAATTAGCCAATACAGTAGGTTTTTTAATACTATAATGAAGTTCAACTACAATATAGTTGACATAATCTCTTAAAGGTCTAAACTCTTGATGAATTTCAACATTTTGATTATTTTGGTTTGTATTTCTGTAATTTTTTGGATTTTTCAAGATTTTTAATTTTTTTTTTATTTTTCTAATAGTTCTTTCTAATTCAGAATAGTAAGGCACTAGACCTTTAGAACCTGAACTATGCATACACTAACATAAAATAAAATAAAATAAAACATTCAAAATAAGATATAACATTTAAAGTTTAAATAAGACTTTCTAAAAATAGAAATTTACTTAGTTTCTTCCCCGACAACAACGCCAAAAAGTTGGTACCATATCTTAATGCTTATGCACAGTATAACAATAGTTCTGATGATATTTTTCACTTATATTTCCTTATTTTGCAACAAGACCAAAAACTTGATCTTGAAGAAAAATAAGAATTTAACTTTTTAATTTATATATATATATATTAGGATACTACGCAAGTATACGTATCGTTATCAAGTAATATAGGACTTTTTGATTAAGACCTGAATATCGAACCCACAGGGAAGATTATGCAATATGCACTTTTTAGAAAGTTTTTCTATTTTTAAAAAGATAATTACTTAAACTAAAAATAATTTTTGTAGGAATTTAAATTTTAAATATTTTTGTTATTTTTGATATTTTTAACGAAACAGTAACAACTTAAAAAGATAATTAAAGTTTTTGTTGAAGAAAAGTACTTAATATAAAAATATCTTTCTTCTTATCATAAATCAATAATAAGTATAGGAATTCTGTTGTGGAAGTATGCAAATTTGGTTGTACCAAATAGGAGCAATAATATTCTTTACTCTTACTAGAGATGCTATAAAAATATTGGCTAATTTAAAGTTTGAATAGTTATGAAGACCGGCTAGACAGGGAAGATACTAGCTCTCACTCTAGAGTTCCCTCGATTCCCTTCACCTGGGGGCTAACATTCTCGTATCAAAACCTAAAACAATAAACCAAGTTAGGGGTTTTAACCTGTCACTTTAAAGTCCTCTAACTCTACACCCATCAATGAATATTTTTCTATTTATTTGCACTCAATCATATGAACCATATTCTCATTCATAAAACCTCATGTGATTCTTTCCAATTATTGACTGAGACAATACCAGCCCAGTTATTACATGTTCTTACAAAAAATTTTAACATCTAGTTTGACCAAATCAAGAAGTAAATGAAGTGCATGGATTTAAATCATCACAACTTCCAACATTAATGATCAATACTCTCCACAACTTCGATCCAAAACTTAATTACTTATCATTTTAAGAAGAAAGATAAAGAAAACTACTTAGAATCCATTAAAACCACACTTTAGTTTAAAAGTAGAAATCATTGTCAATCCAACAAGTAGTCTAAACTTAATTACTTATCATTTTAAGAAGAAAGATAAAGAAAACTACTCAAAATCCATGAAGAAAACAAAACCACACTTTAGTTTAAAAGAAGAAGTCATTGTCAAACCAAAAACAAGTCTCAATTAAAACCAAAAGTAGTCTAAAACAAAAAGATAAAAACTTATCTCAAGTTCTCCACCAAACTTTTGAAGTTCCTTTGAATCTCTTCTCTTTTACAATTACTCAAAACAAAATAACAAAAAGAATAAAGTAAATAAAAAGTGGTTCATGAAAATCTCTCCAAACTAACTCCCTAGAGAAGAATTTTCAAAACTTGACAATATTTTCCGGACTCACACTTTTTCGGACCTTTTCAAGACTCTTGTCTAAGTCCTCTATTCTTTTTTTATAGTTTTCCAAGAGGTGCCTTGGGATCTCTTCAAAATGTGTCTTTATTCGATGTATTTGCCCAAGAGACACATCATTTCATGATAATTTTGTGGTTACAACCACCTATTAAGCCAATGGGGCCTCCAAACCTCTTTGAAATTCGTAAAAACCGATTTTACCCGTCTAGTAACTGCTACTGGTGCTTAAGCGCGGGGTCTCGGCGCTTAGGCACGACATTCTCTGTTTAACCGGTACTTAAGCGCCGGATCTGGTGCTTAAACGCCAAAACTCTTTTGCACAATTTTTCACATTTTTGCTCCAAATTTGACCATTTTTTTCCATTTTTACTTGTATTTGCAAGAAAAATACAAAAATATATTCCATTAAAATGCAATATCTAAAAAATAGATATAAAAATGTGTCTAAAAACACTATATTTTAGGTGCGTCAGTCACATTAATCGTCAATCATCTGATGATCTAGTTAGAAGAGTAGATGTTTTAGTTTTGACTAGTGTTAAGAAAGGCAGATGTAGAGCTAAAAAGACTTGGGCATATTGTATAAAAAATGATCTTAATTTATTAGAATTATATTCTAAAGAAAATCTGTAGAGCACGTTTAAATCTTCCTTTTTTATACAGTTCAATAATTAGAATGGTAAGGCATTAATCATCATAACCATTTATTTCAACCAAGGTATTTTGGATGGAATTATAAATTCTTATTTTTGATGTTATTTAAAAAAATTATATATGTTGGTGACTTTCTTACGCTCCTGCGAGGGAAAAGTGGCTTCGACATTTGGGGATGTTTTGGTCTCACGAATAAGGTTGTCTACGTATATAGAGAAATTTGGTTTACTTAATATTTAATGCAATGTTTCAAAAAATTATAAATATTAAATATTTTAAAAAATTTTAACTTCTATTTAAGGAAATTTGTTATTTAATGAAATATTAAATCATCACTATACATGCCCCTTTTGTTTCGCCTTTCTAGTATTTCTTTTAATCTTTTCTAGCTAGCAGTCCCAAATGAGAAGAGCCGAGCCCGAGTTAACCCTAAGATGAACTTAAGTTTGATTAGTTATTTGAGTTCGGGCTCAAGGCAGCCCAAAATTGTGCTCATTTGTGATAAAGCAGAGGAAATTAATTATGATTTAGATGATTATTATAATAAACTGATAAAAAATTAATATGAAGGAATCACTTTAGAGTAAAAAGTGAAACCAACAATTTAAATTATTTTTAACAATTTTATACATGCTCTGTTAAATTTTAATATAATTTTATTCTTTTTTATATTAATATTTTTCAAACATGCCAACATACAGGACAACGAGTCCAATTAGGGTTGGTCCAAGCATAGCTCATTAGCTCACCGAACTCGGCTCATAAGATTCATCCAATCAAACATCACAAGTCAGCTTGACTCATTTACACCCTTAATATTCATCACTTGTCTTCTTTTTAATTTTGTCATTTCATCAATTCATTTTTCATTTTGTTTACCTTGCATTAATTAAACATTATGATTGTGCCAAAGAGAAAAAACTTCAAAAAATTAAATCAATGGCCCAATCAAAGTCATAAAAAGTTGAAACTGAATTATAATATTTATTTTTAATTTTTTGAACCAAAGGAAGTATATTATTGTAGCACGTGGGTTGACCAAATAAGAGAAAAGGAAATCCTTTGGTCGAAATTTTAAGAAAAAGCTTTTTAAAAGAAGTTTTTGACATAATAAATTTTCTCATCCTCAGAAACACCTAATATCCCATTTGTTGTTGCTAATAGCACTATGGAGTGTGGAGACATGATTCAAAAACTAATACAAGTCAAATTGCCCATCTGAAGCATTTTTTTGTCTTTTAGCCATCCAAAGGTAAGTAAATGAGACCCATGTATATTAATATCTAATCAAAGATGTCAATTATATTTACTTTTTAAAAGTCAAATATACCTTTTAATGCTTAATTTATAACATCAAAATAATATAAATATAATTATCTAGATATGAATATACATATGAATTGTGTTTTATACATGTAAATTTCGCTATATATTATAATGTCAGGCTCCTAATGTGAAGCAATATGTTAAGCTTTGCTACTACAAGATTAGCATTATTGACTTCCTCAATAAAAATAATGCTAAGTGCTTGAACACGAATTTAGACATGTCTAGTTTGATCAGGTTGTACGAGGGATAAGGTTATTTAAATATAAACTCTAATGAATTTTTCTTGCATTTTAATTCTGCCAAATAACAAGAAAAATAGTAAGTGGTCTGGCATAGCCCAAAAAGGAAAAAAATTTTTTTTTCTAGAGTTGAAAAGGAATGTGCCACTAATCAAGTGGGGATATACTGAAAAATACTTTCTTATNTCGGATTCATCACATTATTTTGCCAGATTTGATTATAAATTTACAAGATTTAATAATTATTTAGTTTTCTAATCATTTTTTTTTCAAAATTATGTACTATGATTTAGATATTTAATTTAGGCTTATTTGGATTTAATAATCATTTAGTTCTCAAATTCTAAGTAATTTTAGGGGCCATTTTGAAAATTCTTTTTCTCCAAAGGAATTTAATGCAATAAATATTCACCTTCTAACCAATCCTTAGTTGATATTGTTGTGATGCCCATTTAATTTTAAATTTGTTCAAATTGAAATTTGGATGATGTTTAATTTAGTGAACAGGCGAAGTTCATTATGGCAATGGGTATAGACTGACGTGACACAATTTGGTCTGCATATATATTTTATTTGCAAAAAAAATTATCAAAACAAATTAAGCCATATTACCCGACTAACGTTTGCAAATGAACAACGCAAAATCCTTCCCTTCAAACTTTGGCTCCAAAATTTTAAATATTAAAATATGATGTGTGGATTGACCGATGTGTCTCGGACAAAAAATCTCACATTGAGGAATATTATTTGATATTTATAACTCCGAAAAGTTTCATATCACATTAAAGTTATCTTAATTTTTAACTTTTAAATAGTGAATTTTTTTTCCTGCAGAGTAAAATGACATAAATGTAAAATTGAACTTTAGATAGTAGATATATAAATACATAAGAATATGTGGTATTGTATAATAAAAATGTGTTTGGTTGTATCAAACGGTTTCAAGTTGGGCATTTGCTGGTAGATCAGTCACATTTAAACAAAACAAATGCTTGGGGGCAAGAAGAGTCTTGATATAAGATTCAAACAACAGATAGCCGACTGATTGACCAGGGAGTCACCTGACCGATTGACCAGGGGGTCATCCAACTGAGGCGTTAACCAGCTTAGAGACCAACCTGCTCGACGACCGATTGACCAGGAGGTCACTCAAGCGAGACATTGACCAATCAAAGGGCAGTAGATGCAAAGATTTACCGAGAACGCACTAAAAGGCGAATCAAGTCATCTGAGACAGACTAGTGAAAGCTAGCCGGCAAAAAAATATTAAGGGCATAACAGAAATTGCACAAATTGTTTAATAGTTTTCTAGAAATCCGTGAACAGTAAATATAAAGGGGCACCAATAGAGATGATTAGCTTGTATTCCAAAATATCACTTCTTGCTATATTTTAATTCTTGGGTGTGATTCATAGATAAATTTTGGTTTAATATTCTAAAAGTTGTGATGAGTTTGAAATCATACCACAAATAAAATGAGGGATAATTAAAAAAGAGGAACCTAACATAGAAAAATTGCTAATAAATGGACTACACCCATGATTTTGTAACTAAAAAAATCAATGAACTAAAAGAGCAAATTTTGGAGGTGATTAGAAATGCACTCACCCCATAGAGGGCGCAACCCAATGACTGGCAACATCCCATCTTCCACGAAAAAGGACTGCTTTTAATGCAGTAAGAATCCCACCTTTCCTATAAGGGGAGAAAGATACTCACTATCCCGACAACGTGAGTTCTGCATCTGTTGAACATTATAAGTACAAACACACCGAAACGCCTCACCTAGCACAACTAGAGAACACTTTCTCAAATAAATCTATGAAGGCAAGCCTCTCGAGCACTTTAATATCCCATCTCTAGAGTCTTACCATGGATAGTCAGACCTGGCCGACCACATTGATACTTTAAAATCATCTGTATGCTTAGGTTAGCAAAGTGTTGAAGTGTCATTTGTTATTCACCACACCAAGGGAATCAACCCTTTGATAGTTTAACAGACTTCCATTGAGGGTGAGTCGTTCGCTGACTTTAAACTTCCATTGAGGTTGAGTCGTTCACTGACTTTAAGGGATTTTGTGAATATATCTAAAGCACGAAAGTGCCAAAATTACTTGGAAGTCGTCCTTCAGTCGCACAAAGGGCAAAGTGAATCCCTACATACCCTCATAACTCGTTTCCATGGAGAAAGTAAGAGTTTGATATTTAGAGT
>JXCR01145848.1:0-53644 GCA_002079205.1 Phalaenopsis hybrid cultivar
GGGTAAATTGATCCTCTCTCATTTATATATGGGATTATGACTGATTTTAGTATGTGGATTTATAACCCTATTTCAGTTATCTTTCTTTTCTCCTCATCTGTTAAAAGCAGAATAACCACTCACCGTGGACGTAGACGGATTTATAAATCATATCATGTTTGAACATTTGTTTGTTGTGTGATTTTGTTTTCCACATTGTTTAACAAAATAATTAATTAGGTCTCAAAACCACTCACTGTGGACATAGCTGGATTTGCGTCGAACCATGTAAATCACATCATGTTTGAACGTTTGCTTGTTGTGTGATTTTGTTTTCCACATTGTTTTACAAAATAATTAGGTATCAAAGCTGGATTAGAGTGATTCCGATGATGTGTGGCTGCAATTCCGACAAAGTAGCGAATGCAAGGCAAAAAGATCAAAACAAGTTGGGTTACGAGATCTGGTGTAGCCATGAATAATAACATGTCGTTGGATACTTTAACATCCACCAAGTTGGTAGAAGAGACACTGTGCTATTTGAATATGGAGGAAGTTCTTGATAGTGATGAACATCCTGAAGAAATGTCAGAAAATGATTAGTTGAAGATGAACTCGAGTGNGTCTTCAACAGTTAGTTTAAGGGGTAAATTGATCCTCTCTCATTTATATATGGGATTATGACTGATTTTAGTATGTGGATTTACAATCCTATTCCAGTTATCTTTCTTTTCTCCTCATCTGTTAAAAGCAGAATAACCACTCACTGTGGACGTAGGCGGATTTATAAATCACATCATGTTTGAACGTTTGTTTGTTGTGTGATTTTGTTTTCCACATTGTTTAACAAAATAATTAATTAGGTATAAAAACCACTCACTATGGACGTAGCTGGATTTGCGTCGAACCATGTAAATCACATCATGTTTGAACGTTTGTTTGTTGTGTGATTTTGTTTTCCACATTTTTTTACAAAATAATTAGGTATCAAAGCCGGATTAGTGTGATTCCAATGACGTGTGGCTGCAATTCCGACAAAATAGTGAATGCAAGGCAAAAAGATCAAAACAAGTTGGGTTACGAGATCTGGCGTAGCCATGAATAATAACATGTTGTTAGATACTTTAACATCCACCAAGTTGGTAGAAAAGACACTCATTCATCAATTAGTTACGTAACTCGTCCAGATTGATGTGATAAAACTTGTTGGTAAATAAAACTCTGACATGTGAAGATGCTAGGTGATGTATGCATTGTGCTATTTGAATATGAAGGAAGTTCTTGATAGTGATGAACATCCTGAAGAAATGTCAGAAAATGATTAGTTGAAGATGAACTCGAGTGTTTGTGGCTTGATCCAAAAATGCTCATCTCAGAAAATCAAATATGAGGTGATAATGGAAATTTCAACAAAAATATTATAGAGGATATTGGAGAATAAATATCTTATGAAGAGCGTCGAGAATTTTCATCATACGAAGTGTCAATTTTACAAGTGTGAAGTGAGATTACTATTAATGAGCACTTGAATGATTTTACAAAATTTTTTAGAGATCTTTTAAATTTGGCTGAAAAGATTAAAGATGAGGATAGTGCACTTCTTCTTTTAAATTTGCTCACTGATGAATACAAAAACTTCATTGTAACACTCATTCATACAAAAGAGGTTTTGAATTATGTTAAGATGACTACGACGTTGTTGAAACATGAATTTCATTGAAGAGACAAAGAGTCAACAAAGATGGAGACGGTTAAGACACTTACACTCCAACATGACAGATTTTGAGAAGAAAAAAAATATTGCAAAAGAATCCTGACAGACAGGTGTAGTCCTCGAAAAAATCAATAGGTTTTATGTTTAATGACTATTCATCAAAAGAAAAATTGTCTGAAGTTGAAAGATAATAGAAATGAAATTTTCCTCTAAGAAATAGCCAATTTTACTGTGGATATGAGAAGAGACAAATTCAGATTTATCATTATTTGTAGTTTCTCATAATTTGTATGCAGACGATTTGTGTTGGATTCTGAACATAGATGCTATCTATCACATTTTTCCACATCAAGAGTGATTACGTACATACAAGAGACTTGATAATTGTGCAACGAATGTGATTAATGATCAAACTTATAATACAATAAGTGTATGAAGCATCTTTTTCAGGATGCATAGTGGTATTGTGAGAGAGCTAACTGTTGCTAAACATGTTATAGATATAAAGAAGAATTTGCTATCAATTGGGGCCTAGGAGGTCAAAGTAAATGATGTGTATTAAAATTGTGATTTTATATATGTTATCTTAATATGATTTTATGATATTTTTATGCTTTTTGAAGGTGTTTGTGATGTATTTGTAGAATTCAGGTAAGCTAGTCGATGGGAGTTTAAAAGTAAAGAATTTTGCTAAGGGAGTACCGCCTAGCCACCAGCCAGGGGAGTCTAGCCGCCTGATGACCATCCTCATGTCAGCAAAAAACTGAGAAGCCAGAAAGTAGGGGCACACCTGAGGCGACTAAGCTCTCATTGCCCTGACATGGCAACCCATGAGATGGAAAAAGGAAAGCTAAACTTGCAACATTTAGGATCTAATGCCCAATGCCTAAGTGTCATAAAGGCTCTAGTTCACATATTGATGGTTTAGATGGTTCAGAGACCTCAATTTATGAAGGATGATGTAAAAGGACTTTGGACGAGAGCTGAAGAGGAATTGAGATGCATACGGATAGAACATAGAGCACTTCAACGTGAAGCCTAAGTGTGATAGATCACCTAATGTAGAGTGTGTGAGGATTTGACTATATCGTTTGAAGGAGAAAGAAAAATAAGTGTTGCATATTTTTGGTGATTTTCATATGATTTTTTTAAACTCTTGTTGTAAAATTTTATTACGAATGAAATAAGTATTGTGTTGTTTCCAAGCATAAATAGTGAGTAGATTGCCTTTTCTTCTTTAGATTGGTGATGTAAGATTTTAGAGTTTCACTTTGTCGATGTGGTTTCATCATAGATTTATAGTGGTGATGAATTAACCTTCTTTTCTCAATTGATTTGCAATATGGGCAATAGTAGATTTTAAATGTGTTGTGATCTAGTTGTGTGGGAGCAGATTGGTGGAACCATTAGGCTAATTCATACTAATTATGAATAATAGAAATATTATTTCTAGAAGTGCACATGTGAAGGGAAATATGGGATCCTAGACTAATCACTTAATTTAGGGAACTAAACATGCATGATTAACAAACCTTCTTGAAAGCCCAGCACAATATAATAACGGGAATTACTATTGATTGTCACCCATAATTTGAATCACCTAGTCAAACCTAGTATCTTGCAAAACAGATTTAGGGGAGTGTTTTTCAAGTGTTAAAAAATCTCACAACATTTTCAACTTTTTAACATGGGTTTCACTTCACTTAAAATTTTGGTTTAGTAACTTCTAAAAATCATAGAACTTCAAACATTCATGCTAGATTCATAACTAAAAAATTAGAATTTTTTTCGAACATTGAGATTTTTCTCTTTCTCATGAAATTGACAAACAAACTCAATTTTGTATACAACTTCTAATTGGATAGCACGTAAACTTTCGTGATTCGTCAGTGCTTTACAACATTTGATCCGTCTCAAGTTTTTAGTGTCACTGTCAAGAAAATTATTTGTGTCATACTTTTTTTGTATTTTATTTATTAGTTTTCAAGTTAGAAAATTTAAAAATATATTGTGCTTTGTGCTCTTGTTTCTAGTATTAATTTGGAATACTTGTTTTACTGCATTTTAAATTCTTGTGAAATTGAGTATTTTGTTTGTTATAATTTTTTAGCACATATAACTTCATTGCTTATTGTTCAGAGTAATTTCTTTGTTTTGATTTGATATATATGTTAGATTAGGTCCACTTAACTAGAATTCCCTAGTTGTGTATACGTAAGACTAAAATTTTGAAACTAGTAACGTACGACCCTAAACTTGAAAAAAACTATAAAAACATTCAGAAAAATTAAAAGACTTAAAAAGAAAATATAAGGGATGACAAACTTACCCCCGGAAAAAAATAACATCTTTAGGCCTAACGTCATGTTTAGATTACTTGGGAAATTTACTAACCCATTGGTAGAGGAGATATACCTAAACATTAATAACCCTATCGTATAAGCCAATAATTTTGAAGAAGATACAAAATAATCAATTTGATGATAACCAATAGAGGATATTGACCTCCACTTGACTAACTTCCTTGAATCATGTGCTACCTTTCAATTGAATGGTGTTTCTAGTGATGAGATAAAACTTAGGCTTTTCATTTTCTCCCTTAGGGATAAGGCCATAATGCTGCTTAACTCATTATCACCAAAATCTATTACTACATGAAACAAATTAACCCAAAATTTTCTTGCCAAATATTTCCATTCATCCAAAATGAGAAAACTTAGTAACGATATCACCTCATTTATCTAATTAGATGGTAATCAATCTATGAAGCTTGAGAGATATTTAAGGAGCTACTTGGAACATGACCCCCACCACGCCTTACCAATTTGGCTCGTAATTCAAACATTTTATAATGGTTGATGAGATCGTTGAGGTCAATGATAGATGTTACAGCCAGGGGGTCACTCCTGTCAAAATCATCTAAGGAGTCATATTCACTGATTAAAGAGATGACATTAAATAATTTTTAATGGCCTTCGAATAAAGTTAATCCAAGAAAGATAACTAGATGCACGATGGACGTGTTAGTAATCTTAACCGCTTAAATAGCTTCTATCTTTAGAAAGTTGGACAATTTATGGTTGAATTATGCAGTAGGATCAATATTAATAGAACAAAATTTGTACAGACAACTAGTTGTTCATAGTGTTATGCATGTATAATCCATAAATACTATAACCAATACGTTTAATAACTCGTATTCTAACATATACAACCTAGGCTGAAGAAATTACTTGAACTTTAGATGGCATAACATTAAACAAGGTATCAACAAATCAATTCCGTAGGTAATTGAAATAAATAGGGTAGTGGCAACATAAGACCAACTTACCCACCAAGATTCACTTCAAATATATAGTTTAAGAAAAAAAAAACCATCCTTAGATGAAATTGTGTTATAAATGGAGAGTTTATTGCATAATCAAGCTGCAACTATCAAGAACATTGAAAATTAGTTAGAACGGATGGCAGACCCACTGAGCGACATACCTCAAGGGACTCTTTTAACACAAAAGTGAATCATAAGGACAAAGTAAATAAGCATGTGAAAGCCATCAAATTAAAAATTATAAAAGAGTTGAAAGATGTGACTTGGAAGGAGCCTAAAGTAGAAAAGGTTAACCTTGAGCCCAAAAAACTTGGTGATAAACATGCCTCAAACTTAGAAAAATCAGACTCCCATGCTATGAAGGAATCAAAAAGGCCGACTCCACAATTTTCTCAGAGACTTCAAAAGAACAATCTTGATCAACAATTTTTAATGTTTTTGAAAGTGTTAGGAAACTTACAAATAATGTTTATTTTGCTGAAGCATTGAAACAATGCATACTTATGTCAAATTCATTAATATATTCTCAATAATAATAAAAAAAACTGTGAACTTGACACTTGTGAGCTCTGAAAATTCAAAAAAAGCACCCCAGACTTTCGTCGAGAGCTTAATACGGTGTGTTTTAAGTTCTGGGTCAAATTATTAAAAGGCAGATGAGATAGTAGATAAAATACTACTTAGAGATTTTGCCCTCATTTTACGAGGATCTTAAGATCTAGGGTTCGAGGCTTCCTATAAGCGCAAGTCCCTACAGTTAATTACCCCTCCCGATAATGGGAGAGCACTTTCGATTAAGGCCGGTCATTATGCACTAAATATTCAAACTTATCATAAAGTAGCAACAAATTTAAATTTGAAATTATAAATATTATCACTGTGATCTCAAAGCAGATGATGGGAGAAACAATGACGAACCCAATTAAGATCTCATGGTTCCGTCATCCTGGGTTGTCATGGTCAGTAGAGGTAGTTGACTCAAGCTGACCAAAGAATCCTGGTTAGTAGCCATGGGTTGCTTCGTCCAAGGGGGCCTTGTAGACCTGAGGTGAATGTTTGTCTAAGGGGACTAATCTAAGTAGACCTTACCTTACAGAAGATTTTCTGCCTTATTAAATATACCTTATGGTTTAACACTTAAAAAGACAGACTGTCTTCGGGGAACATACAAGCTACAACCATGACCGTAACATAATGATGTTATTTGGCAGCAGACCATCTGGTCAGAGAACTCTGGTTGTAACCACTTCTTTGTAGTGTCGTTTAGAGGCAAGAAACACACAGATAGACGACTCAAGCCACACCCTTAATGGCATATAATTCATTTCGAGCATGAGTTTAATAGTCATTTGATATGAAATTGACACTTTGTGAGCTCGAGTCAGTACTATATTTGTCTGCTAGATAAATAGTTGTGTAAGGTGAATGGATTGCTTTAAGCATTAAGTGATAAATTTTCATTTAAATTTTATATTATCTTTTTTTATGATTTAAAAAACTATATTTTTAATTTTTATAAATAGACTCATCCGATTGAAATATACAATCAACACGACCATCATTAGGAAAATGATTATCTTTGAAACCCGTCAACTCTACCTCGCTTACATAGGATCGGGTTTATAGTATATATTATTGTTTAAGTTTTAAAAATATACATTGGGATTTTATTTTGCAAATAGACCACTCTGGTTGAAATTTATTATCATTGCGACCATCATTGGGGAAGGGATTATTTTTTAACCTTGTCAATCTGTCCCCCTCACAGAGGATCATATTCAAAGTATAAGTTATTATTTGAGTTTTAAAATTTGACTTTGAGATTTTATTTTAAAAATAAACTCCTCCGGTTGAGATTTACTATCAACACAGTCATCATTGAAAAAATATTATAACTTACACCAATAAAAGCATCAGTCATGTCAACTTCAGTCCTCGTAAAAAAGAAGCATCGGAATAGCTCACGGGGGGCTCAATCTTGTCGACTCTGCTCCCCGTATGGAGGATTAGATTTACCAAAGTGTGAAACTTATGACCTTGCACTGTAAGCAAGGCGGCCCAATGCCCACACAACATTCTCAGACGCATAAGCTTGAATATTTAGAGACACGTCAGAGCACATTTAGACATTTTGTATTTGTTGGGTTGAAATTTTTAAATAGTTTGAACTTGAGCATTTGTTTAACCCACACATTATTTTCGAACCTTGTGATCGAACATTCAACACGTTGATCAGAGCACATACAAATATTTTAATTTATTTTTTATAATTATCGATCGGAGCATATACATTTATTTTTTATTATTATTTACACAAGGATATCATCATTGAGATTTGTGCAAATATTTACGTTTAAGGCCTCAACTTGACCTTCTGTCTTCTCGTGCATTTGGGGTTGCTGATCTTGTGGCAGATAAGACAAATACAATATTTGATTTTATATTATGTATCACTCCCATGCTTATCTCCCATTTGATTGTCCAGGTGGACGCCCTACAGGTTTCAATCGAGTTCATTAACGAGTCGTCTAGTCCACTTTGGGATTTATACGAGTTTCTCTCTAATAATTATCTCCCATTTGAACGATCAGGTGGACCCCCAACAGGTTTCATTCGAGCTAGTTGACAAGTCATCTTCTACAAGCTGTACTTATATTCGATCTTGTTTTTTAAAATGATTTATGTGATCATTACGACTTATGTAATCATTTGAACATTTAACATGCACCTCAGGAGCTTTCATTTGATCGCATTTTTTTTGTTCAAATGAGTTCAATTCAACTGCTCTTTCAAGCCGGCATTCAGATAAATCCGGCAGCCTCCTGGTATCATCCTCAATTGGGGGGCTACATCGAAAAATTGAGGCCTTCCTATCACGCTTAAAAATGCATGCATATTTAAGTGTCTTTTGACACTGTGCCCTGAAGGTCTTCATAACCCACCATGCTTAAAAAAAACATGCATGGAGCTTTGTGTACATGCATAAAAGGAAACAACGCACACACACGTAGTCATTTCCACCGTATTAATACGAAGCAGCCGGGTAAGCGTTCATGGGGCTTGATATACCTGCAAATGAACAAGAAATAAGCATTAGAATTTCCCCATCTTGTTGGAGCAATAAGCATGAGTACTTATGTGTAGCGAGCCATTATTTATACATCTCGTGTACAAAGCATTCCCTCCAATCCGCTTTTACTACCATTCCTTTCTTCCTCTCTTTGAGGTGGAGGATGCTGTTCTTTAGTTTGATAAGGGAAGCTTTGGCTCTGGATTGGAATAGCAACTATTAACAAAGATATTCCATGAGGGCATTAGATCTGGTGCTGGAGGATAACAATTACTCTACATTTGCACTCAATTATAATGGCAACAGCATCCCTCTTGGCTAGCAGAATCATCATTCTCCAACAAGACCTTAATAATCATCAAATTAAGAAAGCCCTAATCTAACATCAGGAATTGATGATTTATGCTGCAGGTTCTCAGACATAGGAATATGCACAACTATTGCTGCTTTAAGCACCGAGTCTTCATTTAAATCCATGGCACCATTGTTGATCTTATGCTCATTTTTATTGGACAGCCCTCGATCATCTTCAGCTAACCCTTCCTTTACTTCCCTTTTGTTCATTTCTTGCATCAATATTAAGTTTTGCTACCCCTTGCTTTATGCACCATTCAAAGGGCTCAACTTTGGTGTGTCCATCCCATAAATCAGATTTAAAAACATTACTGATGATGAAGACCTTCCACTGAACCGACCACAAGGACTCCTCCATAGAGAAGCTTACACATTCAGAGCCGAGAAAACAGCTGCAAGCGTGAGAGAAGAGTTGATCGGGAAGGAAGAAGAAGCGGCGGTGTGTACGTTGTCGGAGGAACCCTGCCGGCGAGAAAGAGAAGATGAGGAAAATGAGGGCGGAGAAGATCACCAGCGGGAGCTGCTGCCGGAGAGACCACCGGCGTTGGGGTGGCCTTGCAGAAGGTAGAATGGAAAGCGGTAGCGAGAGCTTCGAGTATGAGGTGCCGAGGGCAGGCTAGGTCATCAACGGGAAGTAGTTGGAACGAAGGGTTGCCGGCGGGCAACGACTTCTGACGTGAGGGTCTGGCTGCAAAACAGCGGCTGCAATCTGCTCGAAGGTGGAATAGTTGACCGGCGGAAGAAACGAGAGAGGTGGAGAGGCTGAACTTTGATTTTGTTTTGCGACGGAGTTGCTCATTAGTAAGAGAGCTGGCCAGCGGCTTGAAGTGATGCAGCGGAGAGATAATTTAGTGGAGAAGATCGGAGATCGCTGAGAATTTCGGCGAGCAGGACGGAGCTGCTCGGCTTGGAAGAGGGAGACGGTAGCTGTGGCTGCTAAGGAAAATGGGAGAGGAATGCAGTGGGCGAGCTGGGCAGATGAAGACTTGTCAGTCTCGAACAGGGGAAACGGATAAGGAAGATAAGAGCGTGCAAATGTGAGAGTGACGAGAGAGGTTTGCTCGGTTCCGGCGAGAGAGGATGCCAGAGGGAAGCTTCAAGCGTGAGGAAGAAGCGCTGGAAAACGCGGAGAGGGCTTGGCTGCGGGAGGAATTCATATTATTTTGTTTTTATTACTTTTCCAAATGGTTGGTGGGATGGAAAGTATGGGCAGATGGATTTAGCGTGATGCAGGCGGCTTGGGAAGTAAAGGGACAAGATATATCTTTTTTAATGAAGAAATTATACATAATATTAATATTAACATTAGTATTAGTATATATACGCATATTATCTTATCCGAGCCTCAATTTACATGCCATCTCAAATTTCATGTTCATGAGTTATGTGTGGAATTCTAGTCATGTCCGTGCAGGCTGTTTTATGATCGAAGGTCAATTGAGTGATTTCGTTGATGCTCAAGACAATTGAGTTTAAACTAAGAACGTCTCTTAAACCGCTCGTCATTTTTACTTTGTTTGATTTTTTTCAGTCATACAATACTCCTCCCAAGATAATGTTTTCGTCTCGGACATGCTCGTGCAGTTTTGAGGTTGAGACGCTTGGGTCCAAATAATATGTTACATCTGAAAGCTTATCATTTTCATCGTGCCCGCCCGTTTTAATTATAGAAAATCTCTCCTTTCGTCATTTTGATGTCTTGAAAGAAATGTTATAGTATTCGTCATTCACTAAATATGCAATCAATTCATATTGTGAAATTTATTTGAGGGTCAACAAGACTGCAACCCTCAGTGAGGAGTGTACTGCTATTCTTAAAATAATAATAATAATAATAACAGTCTCAAAAACTTAATGAGCCTGGTAGTTTTACCAACCTGTATGCTATAGGAGAAGACTTTTTTTGGGAAAGCCTTATTCGACTAAGGAGCCAGCATAAATCTTATGCCCCTATCATTTTTCAGAAGATTAGGACTAGAATAAATTCAACCTACCACTGTATCCCTACAATCTGTTGATTGATCACTGACTTTCCCTAAGGAGGTTATAGATGATGAATTTGTTAAGGTAGATAAATTTATTTTTCATGCGGATTTCATGGTTCTAAATATAAAGGAAGATAAGAAGATCTTTTTAATCTTATATAAATCTTTCTAGCTATAGAAAGGACAATGATTGATGTCGAGAAGGTGGAATTAACTATAAGGTTTAACGATTAAGATGTGTCATCCAATTTGTTAAAATCATTTAAATACTCTAAGACTCCAATGATGATTCTAGTGATGATTCTTGTTATAGGTTAAATTTGATGGATGGGTTGATTAGAAGCCAATTTCAAAAAACTTTTGAGATTGATCTAGCAAAGCAAGACACAATAGAGGAAAAAAAGAAAAGAACCTAAGGAAGAATCTGCTCTACTACTAGAAGTAATCCCTAGAGTGAGTGATTAGAGATAAATATGATATCTAAAATATGCATTTGTGGGGAATCTTCCAATTTGCTTATCTTTATTTTCTCTGAATTAATTGATTTACAAGAGGTACAATTGATTAGGGTATTGAAAAATTTTAGGTAAGCTTTTGGGTGGACTTTAATTGATACAAATGATGCAGGCCCTTCATTATGCATGCATAGAATTTTGATGGAAGAAAATCACCTACCCAAAGTTGATCACCATAGGAGGCTAAACTCTACAATGAAAGAAGTGGTATAGAATCTTAAAGTGGTTAGACACATAAGTCAACTATTCCATTTTAGATAACCATAAGTTAGCCCAATACATTGTGTTCTTAATGTGTGATAATTGTGAAGAATGACTAGAAAGAACTTATACCAACTATGAGTGTCACAGGGTAGTGAATATGCATAGACTATAGGAAATTAAACAAAACCACTAGAAAAGATCATCTTTATTAAGCATATGTTAGATAGATTGGCAGGGCATCCACATTACTATTTCTTAGATGAATATTTTGGTTATCATCAAATTCTTATAGCTCCAAAAGATCGGGATAGGATCACTTTTACCAATCCTAATGTAACTTTTTCTTTCAGGTGAATGTCTTTTGGACTTTGTAATGCCCATGCAACATTTTAGATATGTAGAAAAGGAGATAGTAGTTTTTATGGTCAATTTATGTAGATTTGGCACATCCTTTGATGCATATCTTAAACACTTAAAAAGAGTTTTGCAAATATATGGGGAGACTAATCATGTGTTGAATTGAAAAAATAGATAATTTATGGTTTTTGAAGGCAACATCGTGGGCATAAGTTATCAGAGAAAGAGAAGAACACATATCAGGCCAAAATTCAAGTTATAGAAAAACTCTCCACCCTAAATAGTTAGAGCATTTAGAAGTTTATTTGGGCACACATGATCCTATCATAGATATATATAGAAGTTTTCTAAGATAACAAAATTGTTATGTCATTTATTAGAGAAGGAAGTGTCTTTTGTATTTAATAAAAAATGCCTAGCACACTTTGAAAGTTTAAAAGAAAAATTAGTCACTTCACTAGTTATATTCACACAAAATTGGCAGATTCTATTTAAGCTTGTGTGATGCTAGTAAATATGTTGAAGGGGCGCTGCAAGAACAACGAAGAGATAGGATTTTGGGCAATGCTAGAACAACAAAGAGATAGGACCTTTTATGTGATATACTATGCGAGAAGGATCCTTAATGAAGCATAAGTAAATTATACGACCATGGAGAATGATTTACTTGCAAATGTATCTGCATTTGACAAATTTAGGTCATGTATGATATGTAATAAAGTTAAAGTTCATGGCAACCACTATGCTATTAAATACTTTGTGACTAGGAAGGATGTTAAATCTCAATTGATTGATGGATACTTATGTTATAGGAATTCAAGATAAAGAGAGTCGATAAGAAATAAATGAAAAACTAAGCAGCAGACCACTAGTCTCGTTTAAAACAGAAAATCTTTCTGAAATTTTTGAATATATTAATGAGAATTTTCCTGATGTATAATTGATTGTAATTGCTTTTTAAAAAAAACATTTCTTGGTATGCTGGCATAATCAACTTTATGTCATATAACCAAATGAAGAAGTTTATTTATATATATATATATATANCAACATGAAGCAGCAGCCACACTCCTTCATCCTGCCAGAAACCCTAGCAGAGCTCCTTCTCCAGCCGCCAGCATTTCTTTATATATATATATATATATATGTATGTATATACATGTACATACATACATACATACATATATACATATACATGTATATATATACATGTACATACATACATACATAAACATATCTATATATATATATATATATATATATATACATGTACATACATACATACATACGTACATATATACATGTTACAGAATCAAATTGCAATGAACTGCAATACCCTCAGCTTGTTAAGGCCAATAACATAACTAAAATAGCTCTACCCTCAGTTTGTTACCAGCCCAGACATCTCATATGTAGTCAATCGACTATGTCAACACATTCATTTGCCCACCACAACACACCACAAGAAACTTATTCACCTTCTTTGTTATTTGAAGGGCACCAACCACTTTGGTATGAAAATTCAACCATAAAATCTACAACTTTGATCCTATGCAGACGCTGACTTAGCAGAAGATCCATCCAACAAAAAATATACCATGGGAGTGCGGTCTTCCCTTGGTGATACCCTCATTTTAAGGATAGTGAAGAAACAATCTACAGTCACACTGCCTTCCACCAAGGTTGAGTGTCGTTCACTCGCCGCAGCCACTATTAATGTTTTATGGCTTTGGAGACTCATTCATGAATTCGGGATTGTTCTGATACCGTTGACACGTCTCTACTGCTACAACAACTCAGTAATATTCTTGGCCAACAATCTCATCTTCTACTCCAGGGCGAACCACATCGAAATCAACTATCATTTGATCAGAGATCACATTAGTTCCAATAACATTCAACTAGACTACATTCAAACTCGGGATAGACCCACAGACATACTTACTAAAGCATTACCAAAACATCAATTTCATGAGCTCCACACGAAGCTTAGTGTTCTCCCAAGAAACATCAACTTAGGGTATTAGCGGAAGCACTCCATAACTGAGCCCCATGTTGGATAACGGCTCCACTATTGTTGTCCACAACCATCCACACCAACATCATAACCGAATGTCAGAGCAGAATAGTAACCTGCAAGAGTTCTAAAATTTTCCTTCCTTTCTATATGTATTGCTACTGTATAAACCTTAGAATCTTAATGAAAGGAACGCTCACTCCAAGTTTCTCTCTAATGTTGCATAACTACTCTTCTTCTCTGTTATTAATTTGGTCATATATGCACCCACTATTGTGAGCCAAGAAAAAATCTAATATATTGTAATACATTATATATTACAATAGCTACATGTTCTTTAAGAGGATACAACACAATAAATACAATAAATAGAATAAAAAAAGAGAAGAAAGCGAGAAAGAGATAATATAGTCAACAGAGAGCATAAGTTGAATGGAACTTGCTCTGAAACTAAGCCAAGCTCCTTAGTGCTGTCCTGTTGCTGCAGGCAGAAAATGCTTTGGAGTTAAAGTTATAAAAAATGCATTGAAGTCCAAGAAGGGCATATATAGATCAAAAGGTCTTGAAAAATCTTCCATTAGAGTGAAGCTGGGGTATTTATGGGAGGTAGACAATTACTGATAAATTGTTTAGAATAAATTGAGTGCCAAAATCTAGCTAGTTGTTGCAACAAAAAGTCATTGATGGTATTATAGAGGATCGTATAATAGATAAACTATTGGAAAATGGGTGTGCATATTTTAGTGCAAAACTACAAGTTGATATTAACATCCCAATTTTGAAGGACAGCTAGAAAAAAGGCAATCATGTATGCTTCCAAGAGGAATTTCAAGTTTCAAATGGATTTCCAACAGAAAAAAAGACTAAATTATAAGTGCAATAACAAGAACAGTAATGAAGATGAATCTAAAGCGTAAAGGAAAAAACATTATGCTGGGAGGATATGCCTTGGGAAGCCACACTGCTGTCAAACGTAATAAATAAAGTGTACTAAATGAGTACATTTTAAAAAATCCGCTACGTCATAATAGAATTTACAATAAAATTGTGATAATGACATAAGATTACTGTTAATAATAATTGATGTTGTAGGGAATAATAATTAGAGATTATTTGATTGTGATTGGACCTTCCTGAGAGAGACACGAGTGACAGTTCCAGAGTTGCTTCGAGATTAATCCGGAGAGTATTCCAAAGTGTTATAGCTCTTAATTAAGGCTAATGACATACTTGAAATTTTCATGTCTCTTGGAAGGCCTCATCTACTTATAAATAGATGAGGGGTCTTGTAATACACAGAGAGTTCCCTAGAAGGTTTTACCGACTGCTAAGTTTAGATATAGTATGGACTTAGTAAACTTCACTGAGGGCTAAGGGCCCCATTAGGGCTAATTGGAGGGAATCTCTAGAGCGTCGTAATTAAGAGTCAAGGTGGAGAATTGTTATGGCTCTTAATGAAGGCTAATGACATACTTGTAATTTTCATGACTCTTGGAAAGCCTCATCTACTTATAAATAGATGACGAATCTTGTGGGGAGTTTGAAACCACCATAAGGAGATAGAAAAATCTGATCAAGAAGATCAAGAGGAGGAAGAAAATTCAGCAAGGAGAGGAAGAAGTGGAGAGACTTTAGAATTGAGGGAGAGGTCTTGTAGAGAGAGAGAGATCTAGAGAGATATGGTGATTCATCAATGTAATGAGCCTGTAATTCTTCTTTTGTCATAGTGAATTTTGGTAGTGATTCCCTCTGTGGATGTAGGTCTAAGGACCGAACCACGTAATCTCTTGTGTTCTTATGTTTGTGTTGTTCTCGCAATTTTTTTTTCCTTTGTTCTTGTTGTTGTTTGCTGCGGTAGTTCTTTCCTTCCCATTATGTTGTTCAGGTAGCCGAAGCACTGTAGGGGCTCTTCGGCAATCCTATACTTTGGTCTGTAGCAAGATCCCCGGTATCCAAGAACCGTTGCAGGGAGGGAGAACTCTATTCTTTAGCTACAGGCATCCAGGTCAAGAACCGCAGGCCTAGGGAAGTGAACGACAGGGAGTTCTTTAGCCTGCAGGCGTTCGACAGATCAACCAGATTGAAGTTCATGTTCTACCTAGGAAGGAGTTCGACATTCCACTCCAAAGAACCGCAGGTGGTGTTGTATCCAACGACAGTAAGGAGTTATGCCGAATAGACTGTAGACGGGCATTCGACTACAAATAACAAGAAGTTCTTAACAAGCAGTGAAGTAAGGTTCTTTCCAACAGGAAAGAAGTACTCGACCGCAAGAAGTTATATCATTCTTGGACCCCCCTTTTGACGGAGCAAGATTTACAATAAATTGCAATCCTATTCTTGCTAGAAAGATTTAGATAATATCATTAAAAATCTTTCTCATCTAACTCAATTCGTAGGAGTTCTTTTGAAACATTTCAGGTGTCCGGCGGGGTGAGTCTACTATAATTGGCGCCGTCTGTGGGAATTCCACCCACGACAATGGGCTCCACAAAATTCGACATCGAGAAGTTAACGAGAAAGAACGACTTCGGTCTGTGTAGAGTAAAGATGAAAGCCATATTGGTGCAGCAAGACGCTACAGAAGCCTTGCAAGGCTCAGTGGCATTTCCGGCTGACATGACCGAAAAAGAAAGGAACGTGATTCTTGATAGGGCCCACAGCTTAATAATCCTGAGCTTGGTGATAAGGTTCTGAGGGAAGTTTCGAGGGAGATAACGGCTCAAGTACTTTAGGCCAAACTTGAGGTCCTCTATATGACGAAATCTCTGGAAAACAGGCTCTTCTTGAAGTAACGTCTATATTCTTTCACAATGCACGAGGACAAATCAGTCTCGGAGCAGATCGACGAGTTCAACAAGATTATCTACGATCTCGAAAACAACAAAGTTAAGATGAATGATGAGGATAAGACACTGTTACTACTAAACTCCTTTTCTAAGAGCTACGAGCATTTCAAAGATGTTATGCTCAATGGAAGGACACAAACAATCTCTCTAGAAGAGCTTCAATAGTTGGTCAGAGCCAAAGAACTCCAAAAGAAGCTCGAGACGAACGAAGAAATTAGCAGGAACAGTCTTACCATTAGAGGAAGATCAGATAAAAAGGGCTCAAGAAACAGTCAAAGAAGATCAAGATCAAAGAAAGAAAAGAATGGCAAAAGTCAGTCGTCAAAAAGATCTTAAAAGTGTTTTCAGTGCCATAAGGAAGGTCACTTCCGGAGAAACTGTCCGAAAAGGAAGAAGAAATTTCAAGAAAATCTTAAAGATCTTGGAGAAGCAAGCATAGCCTCAGATGGCTATGATTCAGCTGAAGCACTGGTAATCACCGAATCGAAATCCAGCAAGGAGTGGATCCTCTACTCAGGGTGCTCTTTCCACATGCGTCATCACAAGGACTGGTTTGAGACGCTACAACTAGCAAATGGTGGGTCCGTACTACTTGGAGATAACAAGGCTTGCAAGGTTGTCGACAGTGGAACAATCAAAATTAAGATGTTTGATGGAGCCGAACGAATACTGCAACATGTCAGGTATGTTCCCGAATTAAAAAGAAATCTGATATCTTTAGGTACGCTAGAGTCAAGCGGATACTCGTTCAAGGCAGAAAGTGGTTGCATAAAAGTAGTTAAAGGCTCCCTCATTGTCATGAAAGGAGTGAGGAAGAATGGGCTTTACTCCCTAATTGGAAGAACTGTAATTGGCGAATTCTCTAACGCAGTACGATCAAAACCCGACAGAACTAGACTATGGCACATGAGACTGGAGCATGTAAATGAAAGAGACTTACAAGAACTGTCCAGACAGAACCTGTTATGTGGAGATCAAGTCAGTAAACTGGAGTTTTGCAAACAATGTGTGTTGGGGAAGGCTACCAGAGTGAAGTTCTCTACCGGAACTCACACATCAAAGAAACCACTTGATTATGTACACAATGATCTATGAGGCCCAACCATAACTCAAACTCATGGAGGAGGGAGGTACTTCATGTCCATCATAGATGACTACACCAGAAATGTATGAGTTTTTATCCTTAAAATAAAAAAATGAAGCTTTTCAACGATTCTGGGACTAGTTAACTCTCACCGAAAACAAGATGGAAGCAAAACTGAAGTACTTGAGAACTGACAATGGCCTGGAGTATTGTTCAGAACAGTTTGATGAGTTTTACAGGAAGAATGACATTACGAGACACGAGACAGTCCGGAACACTCCTCAACTGAATGGCTTGGCTGAAAGGATGAATACGACTCTCTTAGAGAGAGTGAGGTGCATGCTCTTAAATGCCAGCGTACCCAAATCTTTTTGGGGTGAAGCTATGTCAACCGCTTGCTATCTTATCAATAGATGTCCATTGACAGCTATTGGAATGGAGACTCCTTTGGAGATATGGTACGGGAAACCATGTAACTATGAAAAACTCAAATTTTTTTTATGTATTACATATGCTTATGTTAGACAGGATAAGCTGGAAGCAAAAGCTTTAAAGTGCATTTTCATCAGCTATCCACCTGGAACCAAAGGCTACAAACTATGGTGTCTAGATCAACAGAAATTTATCATCAGTAGAGATGTAGTATTTGATGAGTCAAAAATGGCAAACATGCAAAGCTACGTTATCAAGAACAGTGCTACTAAGGAGGATACTCCAATTGAGGTGGAGCTGCAACATCGACAAATCTTGATGGATCAAGGGACTGTTGCAAACAATCAAGATGAAGCGGTAGAAGACCAGCAAGAAACTGAATCTGAAATCAGATCAAATGACTACAGTTTGGTGAGAGATAGGTAGAGAAGAACCATCAGACCGCCAGAGAGATATGGTCATGCAGATTTGATCTCCCATACATTGAGCGTCACAGAAGAGATAGAAGAAGCAGAACCAAATAACTACAAGGATACTCTAAAGAGTAAAGAGAGACACAATTGGGAAGATGCCATGGATGAAGAGATAGCTTCTCTGATGAAGAACAAGACTTGGGAACTTGTGGACCGGCCAAAGAACCAACGCGTCATTGGTTGTAAGTGTACCTTTAAGAAGAAGGAAGGCATGCAGACATCGAAGAGGTCAGGTATAAAGCAAGACTTGTGGCAAAGGGGTTCACACAGGTAGAAGGAATTGACTTCAATGAAATCTTCTCACCCGTGGTAAAGCACTTCTCGATCAGGATAATTTTAGCACTAGCGGTTCAATCCAATTTGGAATTAGAGCAGCCAGATGTTAAAACTGCATTCCTACATGGTGAGTTGGAAGAAACCATCTTCATGGAACAGCTAGAGGGGTATAACACACCTAAAACCAAGGATAAAATTTGTTTGCTGAAGAAATCTTTATACGGACTGAAACAAAGCCCAAGACAATGTTACAAAAGATTTGATGAGTTTATGATAAGGATTGGTTTTGTCAGAAGTAGCTACAATAGTTGTGTCTACATGAAGAAACAATATGGTGATAGAAGTACATACTTGCTCCTGTACGTAGATGATATGTTAGTAGCCAGCAAAAGCAAGGAGGAAATCCAGAAGATCAAAGGTATGCTTAGCTCAGAATTTGACATGACGGTTCTAGGACCTGCTACCAAGATCCTAAGGAAGGAGATTACAAGAGACATAAAGAAGGGCAGCTTATTCTTGTCTCAGAATTCATACACTCAGAAAGTTCTAGCAAGGTTTAACATGCATGAGGCTATGCAGATTACAATACCAATTTGTCAGCACTTTAGATTGTTGAATTCTCAAGCCCCTGAGAATGAAGATGAGAAAAGATACATGGAAGGTGTCCCCTATGCCAGTTGGGTTGGTAGCATCGTTTATGGGATGGTTTGCAGCAGACCAAACTTGGTCTACGTCGTTAGTATTGTTAGTAGGTTCATGGCAACTCCAGGACATGCTCACTGGGAAGCTCTAAAATGGATCCGTAGGAGTTCTTTTGAAACATTTCAGGTGCCCGGCGGGGCGAGTCTACAACACAAAGAGAACAAACGATTTGAATGCTTGGAAAATTTGATTATGTCATATGCAACATGGAGATGTTATGATGGGTGACACTAATTTAATGGAAGATACTTTTCCCTTACTTAAAAGCCTATGAAGAGCATTATATATTTTTTTGTTAGGCCCAATGACATGAGATTTTGTTTACAGCTAATGTGACATGCATTCAAGCCAATAAAATGCAATATAAGCCTTCAAAATGTCCACATGCAATAAATTGAACTGTAACATGTACTAGTAGAAAGTGGAAGAAAAAGATTTTTTCCTGTTTTCCCGCAAGTTGTGCAAAAAAAACAACGAGCTTTGAGGAAGAGCCCCTCTGGTACTTCAAGTGGTTGTGGAACCAACCTCAAATATTCAAATAATAAAAGCTCAAAGCACGACGATATGAAGAAAACTACTAGAGGAAGGTATAGGTAGTTGAACCATCAATTGAAAAACCCTTGGTAGGCTAGTTTTACCGTAAAAAGTACAACAGATGAGGGGTAAAAGATAGCAATGGAAATCATGAAGGCAAATGTATTACAGGTTTTCTCCACCTCTATTCTGATTTCATCTCTGCCGGCGAGCTGTCCTCTTCCATATAATTGGTACCTTATAATGATAACTATGATATATTTTTGTACATTAAGATATACTTATATATACAAGCTGTGTACAAATAGAACAAAGAGAAAGATAAGTAAAATGTATTAATCATGGTTTCAGAAAATATTCTGCTCTAGAGTTTCAAAGGTGTATTCTTAGCAAATGAAGTTTCAACTTGGCATCAGAGCTTCTGCGTAAGTGCTTTGCCTGTTTCTTTCTTCCAATCTGGAGTAAGCTCTCACAACAGTTCCAATTGTGCATTTTTGTCATATAATTGATTTCTCATCCTCTTTAATAGAAAACTTAGAAACGCCTGTTTTATACCCTCAAAACATCCAGATATTACATTCATCTAAAATCCCCATCCCTTCGCCCTTACAGTTCATGATGCTCAACATCAAAAATTTTATAGAAATCCAACTTACATCCGATGATTTCTCCACTTGAAAAACTCAGTTAATTAATCCATTCAGAGCAAATAGTTTCTGAGGATACTTCGATGGATCCACATTACCTCCAGCCGCTACCATCCTCATTGAAAATGGTATGACTGTCCAAAATCCTTAGTATCAACTTTAGGTTTTAATTGATCAAAACCTGATATCAACTCTCTATTGCGTTATCTCACCATCTAATCTTCCATATTTTCTTAATTTAGAATTCTATGCTGAAATCAAACTCTTGAAAGCCAATTACTGTTGTGAAAAAAATCACAGCAATAAAGCAAAAAACAGATCTAGAAAAATTACACCAGAAAAGGCGACACAAGATTTACGTGGTTCGGCGAATTGCCTACATCCACGGAGTTGCAGAGGATTTTATTAGCTTTGAGGATTACACCGTCGACCATGTCGACTTATAAGAAAAAATTCTCTCTCTCTCTCCTCACCTTCTCTCTCTAAACCGAGAGACACACCAAGAAGAAGAAAGACAACTTTTAAAGAAAAGCTTCCTTGTGATTGCTTTATTTCAGTCTCACGACAAAATATAATCCAAGGGGAGAAAGCTGTTTGGAGAGTAACACACATCCCTGTAATCGTGAGCCCCTTTTAAAGCTTCATAGTATTCAGCTTGTTTTTGTAACCCTTAATTTCGTGATTCCATGGAATCATGCTATAATGACACATATATAGCCCATTAAGACAAGCTATCAAATTCATTGCCTTTTTCTCTATAGCAATAGGAGGGGCGGAAGATTAATCTGGTAAAGCTTAATTAATTAATTAAGCTTTCCTTAATTCTTCCTGTCAATAGAAGGCAACTGCTTTAAATAAAAATTGGGAATCATCAAGCTAGACTAGAGAATAAAATACATAAGGAAATGAATTAAGAGCACATAAATTAGAATCAATTTATCAAATAGTTTGTCGTAATAGGAAGTGGACCAGGTCTCCACCTTCCTCAACAATTACAATCCACAAATTGGGCACATTTCATTCAAATTAAGAGTTAACTTTTATTACATTTCCATGGAAACTCAAATCAAAACTCAATCCCATTCACAAATTAAAGCCAAAGTTGATGTCATTGCCCATCAGAAGCATCCTTGGACACCAAAGACATTTCTATACGCTCTTAATGGATTAAGTTCAAGTTATCAAGCCATTAGATGACATGGACATTCATCATCATGCTAGCATGACTTACTGCAAACATCTTCATTACACAACCACCGCCAAAATCAGCTTAACTCTTTTCACAACAAATGATCATAATCCTGCCACTCGATTGGCTCACTACAAAATACCTAACAATTATAAGATCAGATCTTTCTTTTGCTATCAATCAGCTATGCCAACACATCCATATTCTGATTTCTGATTGGACTGGAGATTGTACAACAACAACAACAAGCCTTTTTCCCACTAAGTGGGGTCGGCTACATGAATCTTTTTTCTTCAATGCGTCCTATTAAGTGTAATATTTTAACATAATTCTAATAAATTAAGATCATTTTTCATACAATATGTCTAAGTATTTCTAGGGCTATCTCTGTCTTTTATAACATAAGTCAAATCTAAAACATCTACTCTCCTAACCGGATTATCAGAAGATTGATGCTTAATGTGACCAAATCACCTAAAACGACTTTCTCACTCTAATTTTATCTGCCACTAGATCTACACCAACCCTACCAAAATTCACATTTTTTCTCTAAGTGTCAAGCCACTCATCCACCTAAGCATTCTCATTTTGGCAACACTTTATTTTATGTTTTTGTTTTAAAGCCCAACATTGTGCACCATAGAACATTGCAGGTCTCACCACCATTTGATAAAATTTTTCTTTAAGTCTAAGCGGTACTTTTCTATCACACAATATGTCTGATGCATTCCTTCACTTCAACCACCCAAATTGAATTCTACTAATAACATCCCCATTCATATCACCACCCAAATTGAATTCTACTAATAACAAGCTCACTCCTTTTGATGATTTGATCACCCATTATTATAGCTTGGCCACTAGATCTATTACTACTAAAATTATATTCCATGTATTCAAATTTGGATCTACTCAAAATGAAAAACTTTTGACACTAGAATAGACCTTCTGAAGAGGGGCTGGGAGCCAGTTGAACCAACCCCTTCCCAGTCCACTCCAGCTTAGCCTGGCAGGACCAATCATCCCCCAGAAGGGACAAGGACCTGTCAACCATAAAATCTAAGCCCATTGTTACAGCTTGGCCACTAGATCTATTACTACTAAAATTATATTTCATGTATTCAAATTTGGATCTACTTAAAACGAATAACTTTTGACTCTAGAATAGACCTTCTTGAGAGGGGCTGGGAGTCAACTGAACCAACCCCTTCCCAGTCCAGTCCAGCTCAGCCCACCTAAACCAATTATCCCCCAGAAGGGACAAGGACCTACCAACCACAATATCCAACACCCCCCCTCTTTATCTACTCCCCTTTCCTTTGTTATTTCTTACTTAACTTTATTTTATGCTTTTGTTTTAAAGGCCAACATTCTGCACCATAGAGCATTGCAGGTCTCACCACCATTTTATAAAATTTGTCTTCAAGTCTAAGCGGTACTTTTTTATCACACAATATGCCTGATGCATTCCTCCACTTCAACCACACAACTTGAATTCTACTAATAACATCCCCATCTATATCACCATCACTTTGAAAAATAGACCTAAGATATCTAAAAAGCTCACTCCTTTTGATGATTTGATCACTCATTGTTACAACTTGGCCACTAGATTCATTTCTACTAAAATTATATTCCATGTATTCAAATTTGGATCTACTCAAAACGAAGAACTTTTGACTCTAGAATAGACCTTCTGAAGAGAGGCTGGGAGCCAGCTGAACCAACCCCTTCCCAGACTAGTCCAGCTCAGTCCGGCTGGACCAATCATCCCCCAAAAAGGACAAGGACTTGCCAACCACAATATCCAACCCCCCTATTTCAGTATTGTGCTATAGAAAATGATAACCTTTTTCTTTTGTCAAACTCTTATTTTCTTTTAGAGAGGATAAATCAAGCAAATTAAAAAAAAAGTTAAACAAAAAAGGAAATAAAAAAACAAATATGCAACTCGGGCTCATAATCAAATTATTTTTTATTCCGCATCAAGAAGTAGTCCAAAATCACAAAATATTGCTTTCCAACAAAGTTTCAATCCATCCAACACAGCACCATGCCTAAACCTCTACCATTATTGTTGTAATACACCTTTTGTTGTATTGTATTTCTATTTTTCTATTAGTAATTCCAATCCCTGTCTTTTTTTTGTTACATCTTTCTGAGAATTATTTGATGATAAGGCAAAGTTTTATTACACCTTATATATGAATTGTCGCCTTTACATGATTTGTAGCATCAAATTGACATAACTATAAGATCAATTCTACCCAACTTGTTGCAAAATCAAAGGGGTTCTGAGGAATATGATATCAGTCAATGATTTACTAGNACCCGTCTTTTTTTGTTACATCTTTCTGAGAAATTATTTGATGATAAGGTAAAGTTTTATTACGCCTTATATATGAACTATCGGCTTTACATGATTTGTAGCATCAAATTGACATAAATATAATATCAATTCTACCCAACTTGTTGCAAAATCAAAGGGGTTCTGAGGAATATGATATCAGTCAATGATTTACTAGTTATACTATTGATTAAGTTAAGTCAATGGCCATGTTTTATACCTGCTTTATTGGCACAAAAAAGGAATGGATGTTTGCGTAATTACAATCAAATATCAGTTTCCTATTCCTCACTCAGAAAATATACTTTAAAAATAAACTTAACCTCAAAAGTGGTTACCATCAAGTTTATACTCAGTCAGGGACAAATGGTAGAAGTCCTTTAAAACCAAGGTCTTTATGAATAACAAGTGATGTCTTTCAGGTTGTGCATAACATCAAGAACCTTCAAGCATTTGATGAATCAAGTCCTAAAAACTTTCACTAGTCAATTTACTACGATATATTTTGATATGTCCTAATCTATAACAAGCCCAAAATCAAACAACTAGAACATTTAAGACAAGAATTAGAGTCTCTAAATATAACAATCAATATCTGAATTTAAAGAGATGAGAGTTCCTCATTGGTTGGTTTCTATTCTTTGTATTCAGCAACAACGATTATGGCATCAAAATGGACAAAATTAAAATCCACAAAATACAAAAATGACTAATACCCACAAACAGCCATGAGATATGCAGTCTGCACACCCTGTCGATGTTTTAATGTAGCTTCATTGCAAATTTAGCAAGTCACCGCATTTGATAAACAACTACTTTTAAAAAAATAAAAAACAAATTTAGGTGGGACTAACAAAATATGAGGGTTGCACTATTAAAATAGAAGCATAGTTCTACTCATAAATTAGCCTTTCCTAACTTTGAATGGGCTACTGAAGTTGAACTTGATGCCTGCATAATGAGAATTGGGGCAGTGATTATTCAAGAGGTGTAACACATCAAACATTTCAACAACAAATTAAAAAATACTAAGAATGAATAATCTATGAGCAATAATTATAAGTTATTGTACGATCCTTGGAACATTGGGAAACACTATCAAATATTAAAGAATTTATTCCACAAAGTGATCATCCCTCAAATACACACATTAACTCCCAAAAGAATCTTTCTAGCATGCATGCCTGATGGGTTCCTCTTCCTCTAGAGTTCACCTTCCACTTCAAGCACAGAGTGGGAACAATCAACCACCCAGCCGATGCTCAAAGTCAGAGTGCCCATCTACTCATGCTATAAACTAAAGTGCTGAGATTCGAACCCCTAAAGAATTTATCTATTAATGATAAAGATTGTAATGACATTTCAAATAAATGTACTCAACAACACAACAATAATGATTTTCGGGTTGTTAGGTATTGCTCATATATCAGATAAGGGATAGATTCTGAAGCGGAGTGGAGATCATGAGCGTAGCAAAGCGGAAACATCTGTCTAATTGGGGGAGTTTCTTTAAGTGGGTTGGGGGTGTAGGGGCAACGCCCCCGTAGTACGGTATAGGGTAATTTTGTAATTACATATTGTACACTAGGGTTATATATATTTATGTTGTATTTGTAACCCTAGGGGATGTACTGTTTTCAAGAAATCAAAAGAGACCGCCGCTTAATGCTCCCGAGGGTGTTGGCGCATTGCCAAATCTCATTAAATCCTTGTGTTCATTCTTGATTGTTCACAAGTTTGACAAGGATTCTTAATTAAAAGAAAGCCAGTAATTCATTTCGAAGTGCCATGGAACAAAACTTGGCACCACTTTGCCGCTTAGCAATGCATATCACTCTCAAACGAACAGACATGCCAATTTTACTAACATTGGACTCTACAACACGAATATTGCCCGTAACAAACCAAAAATGTGGGATCAAGCACTCGCCCACTTCTAACAAGCATTCTCGACTTGTTGTTAATGTTTTGTTGACTTACAACTAGTACAATCTTCAATGGAGATAAGACTTGATTTTACTATAGTGCTTCACTCAAAAAAATTAAAAGGATAAATATTATATTTTCATAAACCCTTCTAACAATAAAGAACCAACTTAGGTCCATTTGACCATCCATCCACATCTGAAAGGTTTCCGGTGAGCAGTAAACCAATAATTAATAATAATAATAATAATAATAAAACTCACAGTGCTGCCAAACAATCTGTATCAGAACCTCGGCGACCAAGGACGCTTCAACAACCTACTTGCGCTTTTCCCAAACTACTTCTCACCGCATTTATAAAACCTAACCCTCAGCAGATTGCAGAACCGACGGGCACCAACATTGAGACGTCTTACCTAATGAGGAATCAAATTGGCTACATAAGCAACCAAAAACAAAAGAGCCAGACTTTTCATGAATGCGGAGCAGGCCAGGGAGTCCGGCGCCGTGGAGATGACAATGCTCGATGATCATAAGCTCCGGAAAGGCAACACGGGAAGGCGGTTGAGAAGGGTCGACAAGTACCGGTTATCTTCTTCCCCGGCTCCTCTTCATGCTTTGTGATGTAGTTTTAGGTTTTGTTTGGGATCAATTCCGTATTTTATTTTTTTTATTTTTTATTTTTGTTTTAAAAAAAATATATTTGCAACAAACTAACATATTTTTTAAAACATTTAAAATAATTTAAAATTTAAGTATTTTGAGTATTTTTATAAATAAATATATTTAATCAAACATATAAAATATGTTTTATTTCAANGTCAATTCCATCTTTTGTTTTTTTATTTTTTATTTTTGTTTTTAAAAAAAATATATTTGCAACAAACTAACATATTTTTTAAAACATTTAAAATAATTTGAAATTTAAGTATTTTGAGTATTTTTATAAATAAATATATTTAATCAAACATATAAAATATGTTTTATTTCAAATAAAATAAAAATAAAATAAAATAAAAATAAAAATAAATAATAAATAATGATTATTTATATATTACTATTCTAACCAGTGAAATATTAAAATTGTCACTAACAAATACAGACAAAAAAAAATGATTAAACATAAAAATTATTTATTGTGCCATAACTTTTCTTTAAGAGGCGTCAAAATAATATATTTTAAAAAAAATTTCTTAATCTTTTTCATCCAACTTTGGGACTCACACAACAAAACTTTATTAATTATTTTTCATAAATAGGAAATTAGTTTTAATGTTTTTTTATTTTAAAAACAATGAAATGAATTAATTAACTGCAAAAATTATTAATTAAAAGAAATATTGAATTATTTCTCATAAAAATAAAATGAAATAATTAAGCAATTTCTAAGTTATAATAATATGAAGTAATCAAATGCAAAAAAAAAAAAAGACCTAATATTTTATTTTAAAAAAAATAACCTTTTTTTTTCTAAGAGGAGCTGAATTCGGGAAATATGGGGCTGAAAAAACGGGCAGCGAGCATGTAAGCTGAGGCTGAAAGTGAAATTGAAAATTCATTAATTTCAATGACATTAAAAATATTTATAGTTATCTTAGGAAAAGAATTTAATTTCAATGACACTTGTAAGAAATTGAAAATTTTTCTACTTTAAAATATTAAAAAAATAGTAAATATTTAAAAAAAATTGAATACGAAATGTTTTATTTTAAAGAAATTTAGATGATTTGATATAAAAAATTGTCAAGATAGTTGTTTTAGATATATATTACATACGTTGCACTTAAACTATTATAATTTTACATATTTTAACGCCCAAATTTCACTATGTATACGGATGTGGCATCCAACAGAACTCTAAAGTCGAATGATATTTATAATAACATGAAATGATTTTGTTGTGTGTTTGTTTTTCTTGATTCTTTTTAAAGCATTAGAGTCGTCAGCTTGTCTTATTTATAAGCCGTCGTATAATTCTTTTATCCGAATAAATCTCCGTCCAAGATAATTTTAAATGATTCGAACAGAAGATGAATTTAATAGAAATGAATACACTAAAAAGATCGACAAACAATTAAAAAGAAACAAGCGAAAAACTTATATATGGTGTAATCGATCGAGAATATACGTTTGAACAAGATCGAATCAAAGTATCTCGAAATACAATATCCACGAAGTGAATTCCTATACAAACTAGTCGTAACCAGAGAACCAAAAAGAACGTATTCATCTAATGTGTTGTTTCTTCTTTTATTTGAGTAGATAAGAAATGGGCTTCACTTGTTTCCTTTGTAGGNTCAGCCGTAACTAGAGAATCAAAAAGAACGAATTCATCTAATGTGTTGTTTCTTCTTTTATTTGAGTAGATAAGAAATGGGCTTCACTTGTTTCCTTTGTAGACACCTACTATCACTCTTTGAATAGAGGCACACCTATAGCCTTGGCATTACTTCAGTAGTTTCAAAAACTTTCTCAGGAAGTTTTTCTATAGCTTTATTTTTTTTTCGAATCTCAATGAAATCATTTTTGGGCATATAATTTGATGGTAGTAGAATTCCATTGAGCGTGAATGGAATCAGAATTCTTAGGTCTGCATTTTTGGAGATAGCATGTGGTGATGCATTCTCTTAGACCATGCTCATTAGACGAAGCTAGTGTGGTATGTTTCTGTGAGGCTTGTCCTTTTTTATAGAGCCCAAAGTCATCGAGTTTTAACATCCATCCCATGGCCTGAGGGCTTAGATCTTAAATCCTGATAGCTATGCAAAGTGCTTGAGGTCACGGCATTTGACACTATCTAGCCTGACAATTTACATGATGTTCCAAGGCATACTAGAACTTTCACTCTTCTCTATGGATGAAGAGGAGGCAAACTATACAAAATATGCTAGAAACGCTTCATTCCATAAACATGAGCATAATTGTCTTAGCAAACTTCATTCTCTTCAAAATCAGTTGTGTAGCACATGATGAATAGTTATTGATTCTCCTTCACACCAAAATTTGAAGTCCATTCCTTTCACCTTGCCAGGATGAACAAGCTTCCATTTATGATTTTGGTGTTGCAACAATTGTTCGTGGTAATCGTTTCATCTTGGTCCAAATCTTGGCATCACTAAGATCCTCGTAACAATGAGCTGTCAAATGATTTCACTAAGCAGCTACACACTCTTCAATTTGTGTATAATAAAACTAACTTGCTTTTCTTGAGGAGTATCTAAGTCCTCAAATAAAATTTTTAATTCCTGATTCCAATCTAGATAATTCTCGATGTGAGGATAACCATCAAAATAAGAATAAGGGACATCAAATACAATTTCAAACTTATCTTGGCTGCGATAATAAAGGGCCAAGTGAAGTGGGTGAATGTTGCGAGCATGCCGGGGTCGAACATAAAGCTCACCATCAAATCTAGGAATCTCTGCTCTAGCCAATTTACAGGATTGACAAGAAGGCCACAAATCTCGGTTCGCCCTAACCATGTCACAAATTTCTAGTGAGGGTCTTAGATATGATAGTTTGGTTGTCGGATANATTCTAACCAGTAGAATATTAAAATTTTCACTAACAAATACAGACAAAAATGATTAAACATAAAAATTATTTATTGTGCCATAATTTTTCTTTAAGAAGCGTAAAAATAATATTTTTAAAAAAAATTTTCTTAATCTTTTTCATCCCACTTTGGGACTCACACAACAAAACTTTATTAATTATTTTTCATAAATAGGAAATTAGTAATGATTTTTTATTATTAATTATAAGAAATATTGAACTATTTCTCATAAAAATGAAATAAAATAATTAAGCAATTTCTAAGTTATAATAATATGAAGTAATCAAACGCAAAAAAAAAAAAAGACCTAATAATTTATTTAAAAAAAAAACTTAACCTTTTTTTTCTTAAGAAGAGCTGAATTCGGGAAATATGGGGCTGAAAAAAAGGGCGGCGAGCATGTAAGCTGAGGCTGAAAGTGAAATTGAAAATTCATAAATTTCAATGACACTAAAAATATTTACAAGTATCTTAGAAAAAGAATTTAATTTCAATGCACTTGAAAGAAATTGAAAAATTTTCTACTTTAAAATATTAAGAAATAGTGAAGATTTAAAAAAATTTGAATACGAAATGTTTTATTTTAAAGTAATTTAGATGATTTGATATAAAAAACTATCAAGATAGTTGTTTTAGAAATATATTACACACGTTGCACTTAAACTATTATAAGTTTACATATTTAACGCCCAAATTTCACTATGTGTACGGATGCGGCATCCAACAGAACTCTAAAGTCGAATGATATTTATAATAACATGAAATGATTTTGTTGTGTGTTTGTTTTTCTTGATTCTTTTTAAAGCATTAGAGTCGTCGGCTTGTCTATTTATAAGTCGTCGTATAATTTTCTTATCCGAATAAATCTCCGTCCAAGATAATTTTAAATGATTTGAAGAGAAGATGAATTTAATAGAAAGGAAATACACCAAAAGATTGACATACAATTAAAAAGAAACAAGCGAAAAACTTATATAAGGATAATACTCGTGTAATCGGTCGAGAATATACGTTCGAACAAGATCGAATCAAAGTATCTCGAAACACAACATCCACGAAGTGAATTCCTATATAAATCAGCCGTAACTAGAGAATCAAAAAGAACGAATTCATCTAATGTGTTGTTTCTTCTTTTATTTGAGTAGATAAGAAATGGGCTTCACTTGTTTCCTTTGTAGACACCTACTATCACTCTTTGAATAGAGGCACACCTATAGCCTTGGCATTACTTCAGTAGTTTCAAAAACTTTCTCAGGAAGTTTTTCTATAGCTTTATTTTTTTTTCGAATCTCAATGAAATCATTTTTGGGCATATAATTTGATGGTAGTAGAATTCCATTGAGCGTGAATGGAATCAGAATTCTTAGGTCTGCATTTTTGGAGATAGCATGTGGTGATGCATTCTCTTAGACCATGCTCATTAGACGAAGCTAGTGTGGTATGTTTCTGTGAGGCTTGTCCTTTTTTATAGAGCCCAAAGTCATCGAGTTTTAACATCCATCCCATGGCCTGAGGGCTTAGATCTTAAATCCTGATAGCTATGCAAAGTGCTTGAGGTCACGGCATTTGACACTATCTAGCCTGACAATTTACATGATGTTCCAAGGCATACTAGAACTTTCACTCTTCTCTATGGATGAAGAGGAGGCAAATTATACAAAATATGGTAGAAACGCTTCATTCCATAAACATGAGCATGATTGTCTTAGCAAACTTCATTCTCTTCAAAATCAGTTGTGTAGCACATGATGAATAGTTATTGATTCTCCTTCACACCAAAATTTGAAGTCCATTCCTTTCACCTTGCCAGGATGAACAAGCTTCCATTTATGATTTTGGTGTTGCAACAATTGTTCGTGGTAATCGTTTCATCTTGGTCCAAATCTTGGCATCACTAAGATCCTCGTAACAATGAGCTGTCAAATGATTTCACTAAGCAGCTACACACTCTTCAATTTGTGTATAATAAAACTAACTTGCTTTTCTTGAGGAGTATCTAAGTCCTCAAATAAAATTTTTAATTCCTGATTCCAATCTAGATAATTCTCGATGTGAGGATAACCATCAAAATAAGAATAAGGGACATCAAATACAATTTCAAACTTATCTTGGCTGCGATAATAAAGGGCCAAGTGAAGTGGGTGAATGTTGCGAGCATGCCGGGGTCGAACATAAAGCTCACCATCAAATCTAGGAATCTCTGCTCTAGCCAATTTACAGGATTGACAAGAAGGCCACAAATCTCGGTTCGCCCTAACCATGTCACAAATTTCTAGTGAGGGTCTTAGATATGATAGTTTGGTTGTCGGATAGAAGGCATTGTTATTCCTGAAGTGATGAAGAACCCTTTACAATCCCCAAATAGAGGGTAGAAAGCCCACATCCACCATGAAGGCTGTGTTGGAGATCTGACAATATTGCGTGCTTCAATCGCCATTGCAAGCCGGACATCGTCATCTTTCCTCTTCATTGCCATCGGCTTTGATAACACCATGGTGCAGCGCTCAGATTGTTGAAGCAAGAAGGGAAGAGAAGATAAAAGAACTAAAAAGTTTTGTTTTAATTAAAAACTTCGAAGTTACAAAAAAATAATGTATCTCCTATTCTTTCTAGAGGAATACTAATATGATTAGCCCCCAAAAAAAAACTAAATAAAGCTTAAATATAATTAAGCCACTATTAAAGTCGATTAATAACTTCTAAATATGAAAAGTCAAACTGAGGAAAGCAACTGCATCACTTTCTTCCTAAAGCAAGAATCAAGCCCAACTCAACTTTAGTATGCCCCAAAATTGTGGATTCATCAAATAATCCGTCAATGTTTGCAGTACTTGAAATAGCAATGCAGCTAGCTTTGAAACGAACGCATTCACAAATAATCTACCAATTAGTTGAATACAATTAAATTAAGTTTGGTTTCTGTCGCAATTAGCAATTAGCAATTAGCCAATTACCAAACTCAACAAAACACAACAATGTTATATACTCTACAGTTAGCAATATGCATATTGCATAATATGACATTATGAAATGTATCTTAGTAATAATAACAGTACAGAAACCTTTAACAGGTTTTTAAACAGATATCCACATCCACATTTGTGGAAATCATACAATTTTATCCAACCCGAGCAACTGGAGCACCTACTATTTTGATAATTTAGATGGCTCNAAATTTGAAGTCCATTCTTTTCACCTTGCCAGGATGAACAAGCTTCCATCTATGATTTTGGTGTTGCAACAATTGTTCGTAGTAATCGTTTCATCTTGGTCCAAATCTTGGCATCACTAAGATCCTCATAACAATGAGCTGTCAAATGATTTCACTAAGCAGCTACACACTCTTCAAATTGTGTATAATAAAACTAACTTGCTTTTCTTGAGGAATATCTAAGTCCTCAAATAAAATTTCTAATTCCTGATTCCAATCTAGATAATTCTCGATGTGAGGACAACCATCAAAATAAGAATAAGGGACATCAAATAAAATTTCAAATTTATCTTGGCTGTGATAATAAAGGGCCAAGTGAAGTGGGTGAATGTTGTGAGCATGCCGGGGTCAAACATAAAGCTCACCATCAAATCTAGGAATCTCTGCTCTAGCCAATTTACAGGATTGACGAGAACGCCACAGATCTCGGTTAGCCCTAACCATGTCACAAATTTCTAGTGAGGGTCTTAGATATGATAGTTTGGTTGTCGGACAGAAGCCATTGTTATTCCTGAAGTGATGAAGAACCCTTTACAATCCCCAAATAGAGGGTAGAAAGCCCACATCCACCATGAAGGCTATGTTCGAGATCTGACAATATTGCCTGCTTCAATCGCCATTGCAAGCCGGACATCGTCATCTTTCCTCTTCATTGCCATCGGCTTTGATAACACCATGGTGCAGCGCTCAGATTGTTGAAGCAAGAAGGGAAGAGAAGATAAAAGAACTAAAAAGTTTTGTTTTAATTTAAAACTTCGAAGTTACAAAAAAAAATGTATCTCCTATTCTTTCTAGAGGAATACTAATATGATTAGCCCGAAAAAAAAAAAGCTAAATAAAGCTTAAATATAATTAAGCCACTATTAAAGTCTATTAATAACTTCTAAATATGAAAAGTCAAACTGAGTAGAGCAACTGCATCACTTTCTTCCTAAAGCAAGAATCAAGCCCAACTCAACTTTAGTATGCCCCAAAATTGTGGATTCATCAAATAATCCGTCAATGTTTGCAATACTTGAAATAGCAATGCAGCTAGCTTTGAAACGAACGCATTCATAAATTATCTACCAATTAGTTGAATACAATTAAATTAAGTTTGGTTTCTGTCGCAATTAGCAATTAGCCAATTACCAAACTCAACAAAGCACAACATGTTATATACTCTACAGTTAGCAATATGCATATTGCATAATATGACATTATGAAATGTATCTTAGTAATAATAACAGTACAGAAACCTTTAACAGGTTTTTAAAGAGATATCAAGCACATCCACATTTGTGGAAATCATACAGTTTTATCCAACCCGAGCAACTGGAGCACCTACTATTTTGATAATTTAGATGGCTCCATGTATGGTATAATAAATTCATTTACTGTAACCAAGGTATATATATAAAGTGTATATATGCAACACAATTAAGAACTGAAGCCACCGTTCCAATGCAGCCATGCTCAATATTATTATCAAACTTCAATGGCTTCCTCACAGTTAGAGAGAGAAAGCTCAGTTCCATCCAAATTCTGCTCGATGCGTTCTATGTAACCAAGCACCACTTCCAGGCTCTTGTCGTCTAAGAAAACAACATTGTAAATTTACAAACTAATGTTGGAAATGAAATATTAATAACTAGTTTAGTCTTAATCATAATAGATTTGACAGTTTATAGCAAAAAAACAAAAAAAAATACTACCTTTTATACTCAGCAAAACTTATACATGTACAAATTAAAAATAGCATTTGTTACACGTCGTTCAATTACATAACAGAATTATTAATGGATTGGTAATATAATTAGTAAAAAATAGCAGTACCAGANCTTTAGTCTTAATCATAATAGATTTGACAGTTTATAGCAAAAAAACAAAAAAAAATACTACCTTTTATACTCAGCAAAATTTGTACATGTACAAATTAAAAATAGCATGTGTTGCACGTCGTTCAATTACATAACAGAATTATTAATGGATTGGTAATATAATTAGTAAAAAATAGCAGTACCAGAATGTCAAGAATGCAGTTATATGCATGTTAGCATGCTAGAGTAATGTAATAAATAGCAAATAACTATTGAAGAAGCTTTAGAATCTTAGGACCTTAAGTGGACTAACATTAGCTATAAGCATAAGTCTATAATAAAAAAAAGGGACAATTTACACACATAGCATCCAACTCCTATGTATTTACATATCTTACAGCTAAGTTTTGCTTTTTACATTTATTCAACCTAAATCTTTCATATGACATAAAAATACCACAATTTCAACTTTTAAAGAGTAAAATACACCTTCTCATGCATAGATAAGGTGGTATATATGTAAAAATTAAAGTTCAAGTGTTAGATATGTAAATATATAGGAATTGAGTGATCTGTACGTAAATCTTCCTAAAAAATTTGATGTAGATGCAAAGCTCAATGTTGAATGGACATTACTTATACTAACTAATTATGCATTAATTAACAAAGAAATAGAGTGAGAAAAGAAAAACCAAAAATTAATTAGGCTTCTTGTGTGCTTGTAAATTCACAGCGGTAGAGTGGTATATTAAAGTTTTAGTGTTGTACAAATATCCGACACACATATATGTAAAAAGAAATTGACAGAGAAGTGAACATAAGCTATTATGTGAAAAACAAAGAAGGTTAAGTCCAACTTTAAGGAGTGCATAAATACCTCAGGGTCAACCCCATGCATACTAGGCGGGGCCCAAGCAAAGATCACTTAATTCTAAAAGAGAATTTATATACTCTAATCTTTGCTCTTCAGAGAATAAAGAAATAAGTTGTACTGTCCGTGAGGGATGCACGCCTAATGGTAGAATATGAATCAAATCTTCCAATGGAGAAGCTTGTTGGGATATTTCTTTCTAGGAGGTCAAAATTTTCAATATTAAGAGTCATAGATGAGTGCGATTAAGCTTGTCTAAGATAGCATGAATGTGTACCTGTTGATTCCCACACAACACCAACTCCGAAAAGGCTTGAGGATTTAAGCTTGAGGTGTGGTACATTGACAGCGATTTTATATATGCTTAAAAAATACAAGTATTTAATACTGCTGCTAAAAGATTTAACTCTTCAGCAACGACACCAAAAGCTTGATGACGGTTATAGATTCGATAAAGATATATAGATAAAATATTCAATAATGGTAAAGTCACACTTATCAACGCAAATATACGTATCACTCAAGTAATATAAGGCTCTAATAGAGTCCTAGATACCGATCCCACATGGAGTAATATTAGAACTACGAACTAAGATTTTAGAAAAGCAATACTTAATCACAACAATATNTTTACATATCTTACACCTAAGATTTTCTTTTTACATTTATTCCACCTAAATCTTTCATATGACATAAAAATACCACAATTTCAACTTTTACAGAGTGAAATACACCTTCTCATGCATAGATACGGTGGTATATATATGTAAAATTTAAAGTTCAAGTGTTAGATATATTTATATGTAAAATTTAAAGTTCAAGTGTTAGATATGTAGATATATAGGAATTGAGTGATGTGTACGTAAATCTTTCTAAAAAATTTGATGAAGATGCAAAGCTCAATATTGAATGGACATTACCTATACTAACTAATTATGCATTAATTAACAAAGGAATAGAGTGGATAAAAAAAAACCAAAAATTAATTAGGCTTCTTGTGTGCTTGTAAATTCATAGCGGAAGAGTGATATATTAACATTTTAGTGTTGTACGAATATCCGACACACATATATGTAAAAAGAAATTGACAGGGAATGCGACATAAGCTATTATGTGAAAAACGCAGAAGGTTAAGTCCAACTTTAAGGAGTGCATAAATACCTCAGGGTCAACCCCATGCATACGAGGCGGGGCGCAAGCAAAGATCACTTAATTCTAAAGGAGAATTTATATACTCTAAACTTTGCTCTTCAAAGAATAAAGAAATAAGTTGTACTGTCCGTGAGGGATGCATGCCTAATAGTAGAATATGAATCAAATCTTCCAATGGAGATGCTTGTTGGGATATTTCTTTCTAGGAGGTCAAAATTTTCAACATTAAGAGTCATAGATGAGTGCGATTAAGCTTGTCTAAGATAGCAAGAATGTGATACCTGTTGATTCCCACACAACACCAACTCCGAAAAGGCTTGAGAATTTAAGCTTGAGGTGTGGTACATAAATAACAATAGTGAAAATAGACTAAATTGGTCTTTCAAAGATAGCATTATATATTGATTTTGACTTGACAACAATAACTAGAAAGAGTGAGTCATCTGTCAAAAAAATTCTCATTATGACAGGAAAAGTAATTGTTCCTTCGAGTGTCACTGATCGATTATTAAACATGTACAATGGCCTAAATGCAAGTTGAAGTTTTTCCCTGGTCAACCCCAGAGTAAGAAATATTGAGTAAAATAAGACATCAAATAAAGTTGTCACTGTCAATTAGAATTCTTCTCATATTATAACAAGATTCGTCGATTCCTGCACTTATGATGGACGAGTCTTGATGAGAGATTTGGACCCCCTCTAAGTCAAATTCAACAAAAGCGATGGGATCGATTTGCAACTGTTTATTGTCTCAGTTCCTCAGATACGGTGTGAAATAAATGATCATACAATAATGGACCTTCGGTTATCGTTTTAATCTCAACAACCATTTGAAGGCTCCCTTGTTGTTATTTTGTGTGTTTATTGCCCCTTAACGGGAGCGTTATCTGTATGGGTAGGCCTTTTTGCAAGAATTGACTTGAGTGTCGAGGTGTGACTGAGATGGAAATAAGGTTGGGAGAATTAATTTATAATCTCTTAAATGGAATTAGAATTAATTTGTAATCACTTGAATAGAGAGAATTAGAATTAATTTGTAATCCCTCAGATTGAAGGAATTAGTTAAATAGTTTCCAGATTTAGGAATGAGTCAGTTTCCTTTTTTTTTCTCCTTGTAATCTCCTATATAATACCATGTATTATCAATTCAAAAATAGAAGGAAATACAAAATTATTTTCTCTCATTTCTGATTTACCACATGGTATCAGAGCCAGGTTCCAAACCCTAGAGGATTCCACCCTGTAGCCGCTGATTCCCGTCGCTGTTACCTGTATCCCTTTGCCGCTCCAGCTGATTCTTTTGCCGCCGATTTCCTGCCGCTGTTACCTATATCCCCTTGTTGATTCCTTTGCCGCTTCCGCTGATTCTTTTGTCACTGAATCCTTTGTCGCTGATTCTTTTGCTGCTGGCGCCTCCCTACAGAAATTTTAATCAAATTCCCGTCTCTATGCACATAAATTTCAATTGGATTCCTGTTTCTATGTCGTGAGGCCTCCCTACCCGACTGGTTTTTTCTGTGCAACCGGCTATTCTTCAACCTCTGTATCTTGAAATATTCTGGGATTTCGTATTCTTCTTCAAGCAACCTTTATTACTGTGTTTCTCTTCTCTGGGCTTCCTTTTCTGCATATTCCAGCCTTAATTGTTGCGAATTTCTCTTCTCCACCATGTCAATGTCCGAAACCACTGTCTAAAGCAATTCCACTTCCGAAGAATCCAATGCGGTTCAGAAAATTGGAGAGTTGCAGAATATTCGGGCATCCAACAGGTTCAATGGGAAGAACTATCTCAAATAGTCCCAAATTGTCTGCACATACCTAAAGGGTAAAGGGAGGCTTAATCACATACTTGAAATCGAACTAGAAAAAAGGATCCAACCTCTACCGCATGGGATGAGGAGGATTCCATGATTATGTCCTGGCTATGGGATTCTATGGACCCAACAATCAGCGACACTTGCATGTTCTTGAATACTGCAAAGGAAATCTGAGACTATATCAACCAAACATACTCGAAGGCCTGTGATGCTGCCCTTGTGTGTGAAATCAAGGAAAAAATCGGAGCCACCAAACAAGGAGACAAATCTGTCCAAGAGTATTGACCAAAGAAAAATATGTTGAGATTTTCATATCTATTTTACACTGATTTTGATTATACTGCACTTTAAAGAACCGCTAAACGAAGGGATGATGAATTATGGTCATTGGAGCAAAAAGATGCAAAAAAGAGCGAATTTGGAACGAAAAGAACCAAAATATGAATATTTGAACTAAGGCGTCAGCGGCAAGCCCAACGGCGCCGACGACGAGATTTTCCCAAGAGTTCAGATCAAATATTTTAAAAGGCCCGCCAACGAAGAGATCGGTGATTATCTCAACAGATGCATTGAATGTGGACGATTTTTTAGGGGTTGCTTAGACAACTCTTGGAAAAACTCTTCTACAACTTTAAAAGAAAATTTTGGGCAAAAATTGAAAGGGGGGAACAGCGTCCAGGACGTTCCAGTAGTGTGTAGAGAGTTTAATTTAAGATTAGATTGTGAGGAATTCTTCGAGAGATTGTAAGAGTGGAGGGAAAGTGAGATTTCTTCCTCCTTGCCGCTTCGAAGAAGAATTCTGTGTACCGTAAAGAAATGAGGAGATTCAGAGAAACTTGGATAAATTTGTTTAGGAAAGAATTAGAGATAAGTGTTATTTACTTGTAGTTTGTATGACTTTGCTTTTATATATAAATTTCGAGTTTTGTTGTATCTTCCCCATGAGTTCTGAGTTATTTTTTCTGTCTTTCTTCTTGTCTTGAGATTTTATGAAATGGTGATTTGAATTTGTTGAGCATTGAAAATGTTAAAGAAGTTGTGATAATCGTTTCACTTCGATCTTAATTTACTTTCAATCTAGCCAATTGATTTGTTAAAATATGTTGAGTTCACAACTAAAATGAAGATTACATCCAAGATTCAGGGAGGTCAAAGCCCTTGAAAGTTGGGTGCAAACTTTGATCTTAATTTACTTTCAATCTAGCCAATTGATTTGTTAAAATATGTTGAGTTTTACAACTAAAGAGAATAATACATCCAAGATTCTGGGAGGTCAAAGCCCTTGGAAGTTGGGTGCAAATAAATAGGGAAATTCTTTCAATCTGGCCAATTGATTTCGATCTTAATTTATTTTCAATCTGGCCAATTGATTTGTTAAAATATGTTGAGTTTTACAACTAAAGTGAAGATTACCAATCTGGCCAATTAATTTGTTAAAATATGTTGAGTTTTACAACTAAAGTGAAGATTACACAATCTGGTCAATTGATCTGTTAAAATATGTTGAGTTTTACAACTAAAGTGAAGATTACATCTCAAGATTCATTCAATCTAGCCAATTGATTTGTTAAAATATGTTGAGTTTTACAACTAAAGTGAAGTTTACCAATCTGGTCAATTGATCTGTTAAAATATGTTGAGTTTTACAACTAAAGTGAAGATTACATCTCAAGATTTGGGAGGTCAAAGCCCTTAGAAATTGGGTGCAAATAAATAGGGAAATGAAATTATCGGGCATAGAATTGGAGATTTGGGGAGGTCAAAGCCCTTGGAAGTTGGGTGCAAATAAATAGGGAAATAATATTATCGGGCATGGGAGGTCAAAGCCCTTGAAAGTTGGGTGCAAATATGATAGTTGGAAGTTGGGTGCAAATAAATAGGGAAATAACATTATCGGGCGTAGAATTGGAGATTTTGGAGTGACAAACTAAAATCTTCAATTCGGTCTTATCGTTTGGGTGCTGAAGTGTAGATGTTAGCCCTCAAGCGAGGAGAACATGGGAGCTCCGATGTGAGAGCCAGTATCCTCCCAGCCTAGCGGCAGATTCAGTAACCAAGCATATGATTAGTTAATGTTCTTTATGCATGGAACAACGGGTAAAGAATAGGTATTCTCTTATTTGGCACAATCCAATTTGAAATGATTCACTTTATCCATTCACTTTAATTTCTTGACAAGGAGAAGGATGTTTTCTTATATATTGAATTTCACTTTAGAAACTTTATTAATAGATATAGTTATTTAAGAGTTTTTAAAATTACATATTTATTTCAATTGCCTATTAGTGACAGATAAGTAATTTGAATTATATTGTTGTGATTAAGTATTGATTTTCTAAAATCTTAGTTCATAGTTCTAATATTACCTCCGTTGTGGACGATAATCTGGACTCCATTAGAGACCCTATATTACTTGAGCGATACGTATACTTGAATTGATAAGTGGGACTTTATAATTATTAAATATTTTAAATATACATCTTTATCGAATCTATAACTGTTATCAAGTTTTTGGTACCGTTGCTGAGGAATTAAATCTTCTAGCAGCAGTAGTAAATTCTTATATTTTAAAGCATATATAAAGTCGCTGTCAATCCTTCTTGAGGCAATTGTTGGATGGGTTGACTACTATGTTTCTGAGCGTACTGTGATGAAGCTTGGCGAGGCTCTTCTGCATATATCGTTATCGGCTACTTTCCTTTGTCGATGATCTTTACTACTCCTATTTTCTTTCCAAACACTCTGGTCACCTTAGCCTTTTTGTGTGGTTCCATGTGGTTAATTCACTCTTGAAGACTGTTGGCTTTACTGAGTAGCTTCTCGAAGGATTTGATGGTGAGTCCCTTGAGCACGAAAGANAATGAAAATGTTAAAATAATTATGATGATTTTTTCCATTCGATCTTAATTTACTTTCAATCTGGCCAATTGATTTGTTAAAATATGTTGAGTTTTACAAAACTTTGATCTTAATTTACTTTCAATCTAGCCAATTGATTTGTTAAAATATGTTGAGTTTTACAGCTAAAGTGAATAATACATCCAAGATTCAGGGAATAAATTTGTTAAAATATGTTGAGTTTTACAACTAAAGTGAAGATTACATCCAAGATTCAGGGAGGTCAAAGCCCTTGGAAGTTCGATGCAAATAAATAAGGAAATAAAATTATCAGGCATAGAATTGGAGATTTTAGAGTCACAGACTAAAATCCGCAATTCGGTCCTATCGTTTGGGTGCTGAAGTGTAGATGTTAGCCCTCAGGTGAGGGAAACGTGAAAGCTCCAAAGTGAGAGTCGGTATCCTCCCAGCCTAGTTACAGAATCAGTAACCAAGCATAGGATTAGTCAATGTTCTTTATGTCTGGACCAAAGGGTAAGTCATATCGTTTGGGTGCTGAAGTGTAGATGTTAGCCCTCAGGCGAGGGGAACGTGGGAGCTCAATTCAATCCTATCGTTTGGGTGTTGAAGTGTAGATGTTAGCCCTCAGGCGAGGGGAACGTGGGAGCTCGAAAGTGAGAGCCCGTATCCTCCCATCCTAGCCGCAGATTCAGTAAATAAGTGTAGGATTAGTCAATGTTCTTTATGCCCGGACCAAAGGGTAAAGAATAGGTATGCTCCTATTTAGCACNTAGGAAAATAAAATTATCAGGCGTAGAATTGGAGATTTGAGAGTGACAGACTAAAATCCTCAATTTGGTCCTATCCTTTGGGTGCTGAAGTATAGATATTAGCCCTCAGGTGAGGGGAACGTGGGAGCTCCGAAGTGAGAGCCGATATCCTCCTAGCCTTGCCGCAAATTCAGTAACCAAACATAAGATTAGTCAATATTCTTTATGCCTTGACCAAAGAGTAAATAATATGTATGCTCTTATTTGGCATAATCCAATTTGAACTGATTCACTTTAATTTCTTGATAAGGAGAAGAATTTTTTCTTATATATTGAACTTCACGTTAGAAACTTTATTAGTAGAATTAGTTATTTAATAGTTATTAAAATTACATATTTATTTCAATGATCTATTANCGTTTGGGTACTGAAGTGTAGATGTTAGCCCTCAAGCGAGGGGAGTGTGAGAGCTCCGAAGTGAGAGTCGGTATCTGACCAAAGGAAACTATTTTAAGATTTTTATACCTATTTTATACAGAGTTTGATGATATTGCACTTTGAAGAAAGGTATTTTTGATGTTTTGTTGCAGGTATGTTGAATTATGGTCATTGGGGCAAAAAGATGCAAAAAAGAGAAAATTTTGAGCAAAAAGGACAAAAATATGAAGATTTGAACTAGGGCGCCAACGATGAGCCCAATGGTGCCGATGGCGGGTTTTTCCCAAGAGTCTAAAATAAAATATTCTAGAAGGTCGTATTGACCTCATTTTTGGTTGAGGTTTAGTCTTTCCCTTTTAGTAGCCTATGTTCTAGCCATAGGATTTTCGTATTGACTATTCTTAAGAAACTAGATGTGGAACCCTCACCATTAGAAATTCTACCTTCTTCTTTACTCAACTTGAAGTTTCACATATTGGTCCTAACCTCTAGCACTTAGTAGGCAGGGTCACTATGGGGGAAACTCAAGGTGAGTCACCCTTAGGACTGTTGGACCTTCAGGTTGACCCTGGGTGTTGGTCTGGAGCTAAGGAACTCACTACACTCACTACACTCATATACACCCACAATCACTCATAATCCTGAACTCAAATTTCTAGCCTAGATCCCCTGATCTTTTGGGATACTCATGTAGATGGTCCCTTAAACCTACTAGCCTTAGGGCTATGGTTTGGCTAAGACCACTATGTAGAGGAGCCAAAATGGTATTTCCAGTGATCCATGGCCTGTTGGTGATGGTTGGTATCTCAAATCTACCAAAATACCCATCTTGGCCTTTTACCACTAAAACACCCCCAATTTACCAAAATACCCTTCCATAGCCCAAATTTCCAAAAATTCCCAGAAAATCCCAATAAATCCTAAATATTCCTAATTTCATTTCTTTCAACTACCACATGACCTAATTTAGCCAATTTGACAATCTTTTGACCAAACCCCCCAAATTTGCCTTTCAGGGCCCAAATCCCCCCAAATTCAATTCAAATATCCATCAATTTGACCTCAATTTCAGTCTTGAACTCAAACTCACTTTTTATATGATCAAATTGAACCAAATTTAAGCCCAATTGGTCCATGATTTGAGCCCAATTTTGATTTGGGTCAAAACCCCAATTTTCACCATAAGACCTAATCTCACCAAATTGAACCGATAGCCTAGTCAATTGGCCTCAAATTATGTTGCAAAATCTTTATAACATTCCTATACATCAAAATCAACCATAAATTGACATTGGTAAAGCCTTAAATCCATTTTATTTTGGCCTAAATCCAAAATTCCCAAATTTAGCCCCAATTTGGCTAAGTCCCCAAATTTCATCTAACTTGATTGCCTTAACCTCCAAATTGGCACCCAATTCATGTTGAAAACTCTTCATAGGGTCCCCGTTTGCCTTAACCTCCAAATTGGCATCCAATTCATGTTGAAAACTCTTCATGAGGTCCCTATTGCATTTATAATAATAAATTTGGACTTAGCCCAAGGCTAACCCAAACTAGACCCAAGCCTAGCCCAACATGACCNTTCACCAAAGCTGTTCCTTATGATCATCTACACCAAATTAAATAATTATTTAGGCCAATTGACATGGCTAACCTAGCCCAAACCCAATTTTTTGTCATTTGCACCCACTTGGACCCATACACTAANGCAATTGAACTCAAAACCACTTACATCCTTCACCAAAGTTGTTCCTTATTATCATATACACCAAATTCAACAATTATTTGGGCCAATTTACATGGCTAACCTAGCCCAAACCCAAGTTTTGATCATTTGCCCCACTTGGACCCATGCATTAAATGTGGCCTAACCACCCTAAAGCCACCAAATTAATTCCACCACAGCCATTAGTTGGACTTAATGACCAGTCCAAACACCATCAGACCACCTAAATCAAGCCATGGACCAAAGGTCCCCCAAATTAAGGGATCTTACTTCCAAAAATGCACATGCTTAAGATATCTTTGCCAAATCAGAGCACATTTGCATTAAATTGCTGTGATGGATTCCTCTGGGTTTCCTGAGCTCCTAGCCACCTCCCCCTGCTCGGCTGGCTGGCCTAGTGGCCGGAAAAGCTCAAAACTGAGAGCCACTCCCATGGCACCTCACCCAAATCAAACCTAGAGGCCAGCTCAACCAAATTAATTGATAGAGCTCCTCTGCCCTCCACCTAAGCATCACAATACACCCACTAATTGGCCATGACAGCCACCATAATCCCATTTTTATAAAATGCCACCTCCATGGCCATTAAAGGAAGTACTGAAAATTTCTTACAGAGAGCCCCTCAAATCACTCACACAGCCTCTTTGAGACTTCCTCAGAGCAACCCAACCACCACATTGCCCTGAATCCCCTTGCCGGAGCTCAATTTTGAGCTTAGAACCTTGCCGAAAACCAGGACAGAACCCAATACACCTCCACACTCCACCAAACTTCAATTTCTTGTGCCCGCACCTTCACAACAGCAAGAGAAGATAAAGCCCCATCAAATTACCCTCTGAAACAACCTCCACCATAGCTGTAGACCAACCCATGAAATCTAGCTTGGTCGAATTTGTACCTAGGCCTTACACCAAGACCAGGGACTCAATCCCTAGCCTCCTTGGAGCTCAACGAACGTGCCAAGCCTCTCTGATCAATGCTTCACTTCTCAGAGCAAAGGTATAAAACCTCTCCTTATCTCGAGCCTATTTTGATTCTCCCTTTAATTAGGATTAATTTAGTTGCATGATTACCGTATGGATGTGTTCGTCTCACTTAGACGAGTCCGTAGGATCAAACCCGAAGTAATTTGGTTGAGTCTAGGCCGAGATCTTAAGGTTTTAGTGTGGACGGGCACAGGATCATTCTAGAGGATGATGCGGGGAGTCGTCTGATCAAGTGTGTATCAAATGGATGGAGTAGATCGAGCCGGACAGCGCTTCGAGACATAAACACCGGCTGAGTCAGCAAGCTACGTGGACGGTAGTGTCCAACCAGAGCGCGCCACTCATGCCTTCGGAGCTGCCCAGGATCCAGTCAGCACGAGCGGTTTAAATAGATAAATAGGGATTTTTCCTATTTATTTAAATACCCTTAACTTAGAAAATTCATAACTTTGTGTAGAAAAATCACAATAAAAATAAAAATAAAAATACCCTCTTGCTTAGTGAATAGAGGAGAACAATGTGGAAGAAATTTCAAGTTCATTTGATGCATATTTTATTTTTAATTAATTAAATATTATTTGGGATCATTTGATTCTCCATGCATATTGACACATCACCTTGGCTTGAAATTTTGGCATGTTGTGGCATCTATGAAGGGGAATATTCTCTGATTTTTCAAAAGTCAGAGAAGGTTGCTATATGAAGATCCATACTTTCCAATATTTTCCTATTACTTCTTTAAAATAATCATGGAAAATAGCATGTTGATCTGAAAATCCTAAGAAAATTTTAGAAGGTCTGCCATGACTAGAGAAGTCTTTGGAAATAATTTCATGGGTCAAGTCATTTAAAATGCATTTAAACTTTACAAACATTAAATCAATAAGATAATTAATTTTGGAGAACTTAAGCATTTAAATGACTTGATTTTTGATCTCCACTGTGGTTTATGATCTAGAGAACTCATCATAAAAAGTTTCAAAATATTTTGAGTTCATTTGACAACTTAAATTGATTTTTAAAGATAAACACCACTCTTGGCATTTAAATGATTTTTAAAAAACAAAATACAACTCAAAAAATTATGAAACTTAGTTTTTTGAGTTCTCTGTGATCAGGAGTATTTTATAAAAGTAAAATAACATTTATAATAAAAACTTAATTTTTAATCTATTTTAAATATTTAAAAAATTCATAAAAATAAAAATAATAATAAAACTCATGGAAATGTTCCAAATTACTTCCTAATCACTTAAGAGGGATTAGAATGTTTTTCCTGATTTTCTAAATAAAGACATTGAATTTCAAAACTTAAAATAATTTTCAAAGGCTAAAAAATGAGTTTTCACTAAAATAATTCCAATAAATCAAAGAAAAATAAGAAAAATATAAAACTTGCTCCTCTGAGTTCTCTGACCTCAGGGAGATTTTTCAAAAATACAAAACTTAATTTTCACTATTTAAAATATATTATTTTTATCAAATAACCTAGAACTTAAAATAATTCTAATAAATCACAGAGAATTAAAAAAAAATTATGAAATTTTGATCAAAGGCTTCTCTGGTCTAGGTCTACCTCGAGTAAAAATTTCAAGGGATTATAATGTACCTTGGTCAAGTTACGAATTTTCTTTGAAAAATCCTATTTTGTATGAAAATAATTATATAAATTAAATTAAATTTTGAAAAATCACATTTTCTCCTCTGATGTCTCAATTGACCCATGAATGAGGTAGGATAAAAATTTCAAAATCATTTGAATTGAATTTGACAAATTATGAGGTGTTAGAGCCTTAGGGGCAAATGTGTAATTTTGTAAATTTTGCCTTAATTATCATTTAGGCTTAATTGAAGAAGGGAAAATGGGTAACCTCTAATCTTAATCAATTTATTTGAAGTTTGAAACATAAAGGGGTTAATTGGTAGAAACCAACCTCACTTTCTTAATTAAGGTTAATAAATTTCTAAATATTAAAATTTGGAAGTTTATTAAAATTAAATGATCCTAGACTTAGGGGTATGACTTTTGAATAATATTTAATCATTTAATACCCCTATTTTGATTTTTAAATAAAATTCAAATTATGAATCATGAGCACTTAAGGTTTAACCCTTTTCAAAACTAATTAAGACACTCACCTAGGTCTTAAGGGCCTAGTGGTGACTTAGGCTAAATCAAAATTAACTAATTGAGGATTAGAGAAATAAACATAACTAAATCAAACATCCTTGAAATACCACTAAGCCCAATTAGGATTGAAATTTGGCTAAGTGTTCAAATTACATTAACTTGCCTCTTTAAAGGTTTTCACTCACATAATTTTCATGTTAAGTGATAAATGATAATTACCCTTTTCGTAGGGATAATTGAGACTTCAATGTGCACTGAGCATTAAGGGTATTTACAGGATGATCCATTAAGCAACATAATAAGTTTAAATGGACTCGAGGCTTTTCACCAGTTGGTGAGAGGGAGGCATTGACCTGCTTCTCCCTCCTAACTTGTTGGATACCTCAGAGGCCTATTAAACTTAATATGCTTCGCTCAATGAAATCATCCATTTTAAGGACTCACCAAGATATGACATAGGTTTAGGAAAATTACCAAAATTTTACCTTTCCTCCTCTTCATAAACTGCCTTAACATGCATTTTTGACTCACCAAGATATGACATAGGGTTAGGAAAATTACCAAAATTTTACCTTTTCTGCTCTTCATCTCACCAAAATATGACATAGGGTTAGGAAAATTACCAAAATTTTAATTTTCCTGCTCTTTCATAAACTGCCTTAACATGCATTTTAAGTTTCAGGTGGTGGAACGAGAAGACTCGCCAGATTTTCAGTATTGTCTTTCTTGCACTTTCATACTGTACTCTTTTTTTTTTTTACCTGTAAATTTGCATGCTAAACAACGATGCCACCTTGCATGAAAACTAAAACCATCAGGATAGCCACATAACCATAACCATAACCAAAACTAAAATCAATCAAGATAAAATCTACCGCCATAACATTCAAAATATAAAACAACTCAAAATTTAATCACAAACACCACNTTCAATCAAGATAAAATCTACCGCCATAACATTCAAAATATAAAACAACTCAAAATTTAATCACAAACACCACNTTATTTTTGTGATTTTTATGAATTTTTAATAATTTTAAATATTTAAAATAGGCCAAAACTTAAGTTTTTATTTTAAATATTATTTTATTTTCAGAAAATACCCCTGATCACAGAGAACTCAAAAAACTAAACTTCATAATTTTTTGAGCTATATTTTGATTTTTAAAAATCATTTAAGTGTTAAGAGTGGTATTTATCTTTAAAAATCAATTTTAAGTTATCAAAGGAACTCAAAATATTTTGAAACTTTTATGATGAGTTCTCTGGATCATAAATCACAATGATGTAAGAACTCAAAATCATTCAAGTGTTAAAAGTGGTATTTATCTTTAAAAATCAACTTAAGGTGTCAAATGAACTCAAAATATTTTAAAGTGTCAAAAGTGGTATTTATTTTTAAAAATCAACTTAAGTTATCAAATGAACTCAAAATATTTTGAAACTTTTATGGATGAGTTCTCTGGGTTATAAATCACAATGGAGATAAAAAATCAAGTCATTTAAATGTTTATATTTTCCAAAATCAATTATCTTAGTCATATTTGGCAAATTTAAGGATGTTTTAAATGACTTGACCCATGAAATTATTTGCAAAGGTTTCTCTGGTCATGGTAGACTTTCCAAATTTTTTTTTGGGATTTAATGGCCAATATGCTAATTTCCATGATTATTTTAAGGAAATAATATGGAAGATGATGAAAAATATGGATCTCTATATAGGAAGCCCCTCTATGTGGAAAAAACAGAGAATGTTCCCCCTTACAGAGGCTACAATATGAAAAAATTTCAAGCTAAGGTGATGTGTCAATATGCAAGTAGAATCAAATGATTCCAGATAGTATTTAATTAATTAAAAATATTTTATGCATCAAATGGCTTGAAAATTATTCCACATTATTTTCCTCTGTTTACTGAGCAAGAGGGTATTTTTATTTTATTTTTGTGATTTTTCTACACAAAGTTATGTATTTTTGAAGTTTTGGGGATTAAATAAATAAGAAAATAGCCCTATTTTTCTATTTAAACTGTGCGTGCCACCTCATCCTACGATGGCTTCGAAAGCATGCGTGGCGCGCTCTGGTTGGACGCCGCCGTCCACGTAGCTTGCTGACTTGCCCGCTATTCGTGTCTCAAAGCGCCGTCTGGCTCGATCTCCCCCATCCGTTTGATACACGCTTGATCGAACGACTCCCCATCATCGTCCACGATAGAGTGATCCCGTGCCCGTCTAGACTAAAACATTAAGATCTCGGCGTAGACTCAACTGAATCGCTTTGGGTTTGATCTTATGGACTCGTCTAAGCGAGACGAACACATCTATACGGCTAAGGTATCATGAAATCAAGTTTAAGTAAATGGAGGATCAAAATAAGCTCGGGAGGAGGAGGAGTTTTATTACTTTGCTCTGAGAAGGGAAGCTTCGATCAGAGGTGCTCGGCACGTTCATTGGGGTCCAAGGAGGCTAGCTTTGAGAAGGGAGGCTTTGATCAGGGGTGCTCGACACATTCGTTGGGGTACAAGGAGGCTAGGGATTGAGTCCCTGGCCTTGGTGTGAAGTCTAGGTGTGAATTCGACCAAGCTCAATTTCAGGTGTTGATCTAGAGCTATGGTAGAGGCTCTGTGGAAGGGGGATTTGATGGGGCTTTGGCTTCTTTCACTGGATTGAGTCCCTAGTCTTGGTATAAGGCCTAGGTATGAATTCGACCAAGCTCGATTTCAGGTGTTGGTCTAGAGCTAAGGTAGAGGCTCTGTGGAAGGGAGATTTGATGGGGCTCTGACTTCTTTCACCCTTGTGAAGGTGTGGGCACAAGAAATTAGAGTTTGGTGGAGTGTGGAGGTGTATTGGGCTCTGTCCTGGTTTNGATTGGTGTCGCTCTAATCAACTTTAATAAGCCTTCATAAAATTTAAAGAATTTCAACCATAGGGCCACCTGATTTGATATTATAACTTGACACACTAGATAACTCAAACTTGTCGCGACAAGGAGCTTGGAACTAGCATAGTGGGTAGCACGACCATCTTCAACAACAAAACCTGTCTTCCTCAGCTAAACCAACCTTTCTTCCTTAGACTTAAACAAAAAAGCCATAGGACTTCGAGGTTGCTTGCTTATGCAACATAAATTCTCACATCATCTTTAGGCTTTTGCATAGCCCTGTTATACAATATAAGCCCTAACTCGTCTTAGGATTCCGAGGTTGTCGTTGTCATGACCTGTTATACAATATAAGCCCTAACTCGTCTTAGGATTCCGAGGTTGTCGTTTGTCACGACCTCTCTCACATCTTCCAGGCTATTTGTGTGATCATTTCACACAAATGTAATCCCTAACTAATAAAACATCTTTAGGCCTTTGTATAGCTCTGTTGTACAATATAAGCCCTAACTCGTCTTAGGATTCCGAGGTTGTCGTTCGTCACGACCTAAATCCTCATATCTTCCAGGCTGTTTGTGTGATCATTTCGCATAAATGTAAGCCCTAACTAATAAAATTGGCAGGATGAAACACTTAAATATTTCTCCTCAAAATTGAAGCCAAACATTATGATAGCTTGGGAAGTCACCGAGGTTCTCCTCTGGATCCATGACATCCCCTAGTTCTTCCTCCTTTGGATTCTATAATAAAATGTCCCAAATTTGAAACAATCCCCATTCACACCTCTATGTTCGATCTCATTAAAAACTCCTACCCTTTGAAATTTCTTGAAGAAAATATTTCCTGATTTTTATCGAGAGTCTCCTTAAGTGACTTTGGTCATTTAAGATGTAATTTACTATAGGGGCTTGCCCTTATATGAAGCATGTCCGAACCCTGCTTAATATAAACCCTATTTAATCCCTTATAATAAATAGGGGAATTTGTCGGCAAATACAAAGGTTTTACAGACCAAACGGACGTCATAGTTTCCTTAGTTTATTTGATCGAGCCTCACCCTTAAGTCTTGTGTTCATCCTCCGGGATAAATACAGGATTTGAGGTACAATGCTCTTTCATTTTAAAACTATGAAAAATATGGGGTCAGTTTAATTTCATACTTAAATGTCCTTCCGAAGCGGGCAACAGGATTTTGATTCCGGTGACCGACAGCTTCTTATGGGCAACTCCTCCCCAAACCAAACCACCCACAAAAATAGCGTCGATAGGCCGCCGACGGTGAGCGTGTCGCTTCTATTAATAAATGTATTAAATGTGGACGATTTTTTAAGGGACCTTAGGAAACTCTTGAAAACTCTTCTACAACTTTAAGAGAAACATTTTGGGGGCCAAAACAAGGAGTCCACAGTGTCCAAAGGAGTCCACGGGAAGTTCAAGAGAGTTTAGAGAGTGTAATTTAGGGTTATTATTGTGAGAAATTCTTCGAGAGATTATAAGAGTGGAAGGAAAGTGAGAGATTTCTTCCTCCTTGCCTCTTTGAAGGAGAATTCTTTGTGCTGTAAAGAAAGGAAGAGATTCAGAGAAACTTCGAGGAGTTTTCTTGGGGGAATTAGAGATAAGTGGTATTTACTTATTGATGTTTGTATGAATTTTCTTTTATATATAAATACCAAGTTTTATCGTATCTTCTCCATGAGTTCTGAGTATTTTTCTCTATCTTTCTCCTTATCTTGAGATTTTGTGAAATGGTGATTTGAATTGGTTGAGCGATGAGAATATTAAAGAAGTTGTGATGATCTTTTCACTTCGATCTTAATTTACTTTCAATATGACCAATTGATTTGTTAAAGTTATGTTGAGTTTTACAACTAAAGTGAAGATTACATCCAAGATTCAAGGCGGTCAAAGCCCTTGGAAGAAGAATGTTAAAGAAGTTGTGATGATCTTTTCACTTTGATCTTAATTTACTTTCAATCTGGTCAATTGATTTGTTAAAATATATTTAGTTTTACAACTAAAGTGAAGATTACATCAAAGATTTAGGGAGGTCAAAGTCCTTGAAAGTTGGGTGCAAATAAATAGGGAAATAAAAATTAATCAGGTGGACTAAAATCCCCAATTCGGTCCTATCGTTTGGGTTGAAGAATTGGAGATTTTAGAGTGACAGACTAAAATCCTTAATTCGGTCCTATCGTTTGGGTGCAACTTGGTGATTGTAGAGTGACAAACTAAAATCCTTAATTCGGTCCTATCATTTGGGTGTTGAAGTGTAGATGTTAGAGGTCAAAGCCCTTGGAAGTTGGGTGCAAATAAATAGGGAAATAATATTATCGGGCATAAAGATCAAAGCCCTTGGAAGTTGGGTGCAAATAAATAGGGAAATATTATTATCGGGCATAGAATTGAAGATTTTAGAGTGACAGACTAAAATCCTCAATTCGGTCCTATCTTTTGGGTACTGAAGTGTAGATGTTAGCCCTCAGGCAAGGGCAACGTGGGAGCTCTGAAGTGAGAGCTGGTATCCTCCCAGCCTAGCCGCAGATTCAGTAACCAAACATAGGATTAGTCAATATTTTTTATCAAACATTAGCATATTTGGACTTTGACGTTCGGGAGCTCATCCCCGATAAGATGATGTTAAGAGGACTCAACCAAAAGGGAGAAAGAGCCCTTAGATCAATTTCATTACATATGAAGGTTGGAGAACTCATAACAATCGTTATATTTCATATAATCGACCCTGAGACCTCTTTTAACGCTCTATTTGGTTGACCATGGATTCATGATCACAATATGGTTCCATCATCCCTACACAGTGCATTAAATACCTTAAAGATGGTCAAGAAAACTGCATCAAGGGAGATCTACAACCATTTTCAGTGCATGAAGTTGGTATCCATGAAGATGCTGCCTACCACGCGCCCCCAAAGAGGATTGTCTTTTCTCGTGAAGTTATCACAAACAAAGATGAAAATTCAGGAAAATCACAAAAAGGAGGCCATACAACTCCGCTTCAACAACCTTCTACCACTCCCTTACAACGAGTTGGTGGAGGTTCTTCTAGTTCACGCACCCGAGGTTGAGGCTGGGGATGCAGACGAGGAATAATTAATTTGATTGTTGAACGGACTAGGCGAACTATCAACATTGGTGATGAAGACAGTTCTGAAGATGAAATAATGATGACAAAATAGAAGAACCTCAGTATGAGATATCCCTAGAAGATATAGAGAAGAATGAATATAAAACAATGTATGATCGGATAAACCACGAGAGATCCCTAGAAGATACGAGAGGAATGAATATGAAACAATGTATGATTGGATAAACCACTATGTGGATACTATGACTCTTACTCCGATTCTCCCTCAAAAGGTCGAGAGTTTAGAGGTCAAGGAAGTCTGTAGTGTTGGTTCAAAGCCAATCAAATTTTACCATGCTTCTACCTCTACTGAGCTTGAAAAACATGTAAATTTGGATGTTGATTC
>JXCR01145848.1:55819-67336 GCA_002079205.1 Phalaenopsis hybrid cultivar
TCTGCTTGACCTCTATCTCTCAAATCAAAGATGCAATCCAGGATGCTTCTTTCATCAGTTTCANATTTATTTCATTTGCCTATTAGTGACAGATAAGTAATTTGAATTCCATTGTTGTGATTAAGTATTGCTTTTTTAAAATCTTAGTTCATAGTTCTAATATCACTCCCTGTGGGATCGATATCTAGGACTCCATTTGAGCCCTATATTACTTAAGCAATACGTAAACTTGTGGTGATAAGTGTGACTTTTCAATTATTGAATATTTTATACATACATCTTTATCGAATCTATAACTGTTATTAAGTTTTTGGATATTAAATACTTGTATTTTTAAGCATATATAATTGCTGAGGAGTTAAATCTTTTAGCAGCAGTATTAAATACTTATATTTTTAAGCATATATAAAGTCGCTGTCAAGTTTTTGGCGTTGTTGCCGGGGAGTAAACAAGAATCATAGTTAGAGTAACAGACAAATTAGGATTATTAGAAATTTTTTACTTGAATTGAAACTTATTTTCATATTTAGTTAACTATTTTACTGTGTTCTGATTTCAAATTGTATGTGTAAATTTGGACCTGAAAATCTTATACCCTACGATTAAGAATTAGAACACAGTTAGAAAAATTAGAAGATTAAGAAGAGAAACTAGAAATTCTGATACAATGGAAACAACATGAACAATCAAGGAATAGAAAATGAACACCAACCTTGACCCCTATGAGATTATGCAAATCCTACAGCAGATGAAATTCACTTATCTATCCAAAATCCTGATGTAGCTGCTAATTCATTTAAGCTTAAACCTGTTATTATCCAAATGGTACAAAATAATCAATTCGGAGGTACACCAAATGAAGATCCTAATTTACACCTCGCTAGTTTTTTAGAACTGTGTGCTACCTTTAAATATGACAGAGTTTCAAACGATGTTGTTAGACTTAGATTTTTTCCTTTTTCACTTAGGGGTAAGGCTAAGATGTGGTTAAATTAGTTAGCACCAGATCTATTAAAACTTGGGAGAACTTTCGCAGAAATTTCAATCTAAATATTTCCCTCCATCCAAAACTATTAAACTTAGAAATGACTCATCATTCGTTATCAGATTGGTTGATAATTCAAACTTTTTATAATGGATTAGTGGGATAACTTAGATCGATTATAGATGCTGCGACTGGTGGTTCTTTAATGTCAAAACCTTTTGATGAGGCTTATTTGTTAATAGAAGAGATGGCTACCAACCATTTTCGATGGCCCTCGAAAATGGTGAATCCTAAAAGAGTAGCTAGTATCCATGATTGTGATGTAATATCTATGTTGCTTCGTAGATTGCTACAATATCAAAGAAATTAGATCATTATGGAATAAATTATTCTCCAACACCTCCTATGATGGAAGAGAATTCATCTGGGAAATTTGTGGATGTTCAACCTTCATATGAGACTTTAAATGCTATTAGTAGACCCAACAACCCTTAATCAAACTTTTATAACCCAGGTTGGAAGAATCATACAAATTTAAATTGGAATAACAATTCATAAATCAAAATTGGACAAACAACCTAGTGAACCCATTAAGAAATTCATACAACCAAGGAAAAGTTAATTATAGACCTTCTTATCCTCCAAGATTTAACAATAACACTTAAATTAAAAAAAAAGAAGTTGTCTATGGAAGAGCTGATATAAAACAAGGGTCAGTTATTGCAGAATCAAGGAAATCAATTACAAATTCAAGGAAATCAATTACAAAATCAATGAACTGATATTAAGAATATTAAAAATTAGTTAGGGCATATCGCTGCTACGCTTAATAACCAAACATTAGGAACTTTTTTTAGTACTCTGGAACAAAATCCTAAGGATCAAGGAAAAGAACAAATCAAGATGATACAATTATGAAGTGGAAAAGAATTGGAAACAAGAGTACATAAAGAAATGAAAACTGAAAAAGAGATAGTGGATACCGATAAAGAAAAATATCATGAGTACCCAGATTTAGAATATCCACTTACACCAATGAAAATTACTGTTGAGAAACCTTCACCACCATTTTCTCATAGATTGAAGCAACACAAACTTAATAAAAAATATTTCAAGTTTTTAGAAATTCTTAAGAAGTTAACGGTAAATATTATCTTCGTAGAAACTTTAGAGCAAATGCCCAATTATGTGAAATTTATGAAATATATTCTGAACAAGAAAAGGAAGTTCACTGATAATGAAACTATCGCTCTCAGCGAAGAGTGTAGTGCAAATATTCAAAAAAAGCTTCCTTAAAAATTAAAAGATCCTGGCAGTTTCACTATACCATGTGCTATCGGTGAAATTTTATGGAAGAGGTTTATGTGATTTGGGAGCCAGCATTAATCTTTCGCCTCAATCAATTTTTAAAAGATTAGGATTAGGAGAAGTCTCACCTACTTTTGTAACACTTCAGATAGTGGATCGTTCAGTTACATATCCTAAGGGAGTTATAGAAGATGTGTTAGTAAAAGTTGATAAATTTATCTTTCATGTAGATTTCATTATTTTAGATATGAAGGAAGATAAAGAAATACCTATCATTTTAGGGAGACCATTTTTAGCTACTGGAAAAACTATGATAGATGTTCAAAAAGGAGAATTAACGATGAGAGTTAACGATCAAGAAGTGACTTTTAACATTGCAAAATCTTTGAAATACCCTGCTGTTGAAAGAGAAAATGAATGTTTTCACATGGAAATTAGTGAACATCTATTGAATGAACATTTTAAAGAATATTTTGAAGAGAAAGAGAAAATTTAAGATAGTGATGAAGTTTATTTGGACGAATTTGAAAATGAAAAATCAGATTATGTTCAGGAAAGATTTGAGATGCTGGATATTACAGAAAATGCTGATAAGAATCTAGTTTCGTCAAGTATAAAACCACCTGAACTTGAGTTGAAAGTATTGCCTAGCCACTTGAAGTATGTGTCGTCAATTATAAAATCACCTGAACTTGAGTTGAAAGTATTGCCTAGCCACTTGAAGTATGTGATCGATTATAAAACCACCTGAACTTGAGATGAATGTATTGCCTAACCACTTGAAGTATGTATTTTTAGGAGACTCATCTACATTACCTGTTATTATGAATTATAAAACAACCTGAACTTGAGTTGAAAACATTACCTAACCACTTGAAGTATGTGTTTTTGGGAGACTCATATACATTACCTGTTATTATATATTAAATGATTTGCAAGAGCAAAGACTGTTGGAGACTCGTCTACATTACCTGTTATTATATCTTCAGAATTAAATGATTTGCAAGAGCAAAGACTGTTAGATACATTAAAAAGATATAAGGGAATTAAATGATCTGCAAGAGCAAAGACTGTTAGATACATTGAAAAGATATAAGAAAGCTTCTGAATTAAATGATCTGCAAGAGCAAAGACTGTTAGATACATTGAAAAGATATAAGAAAGCTTTCATAATTAAATGATCTGCAAGAGCAAAGACTGTTAGATACATTAAAAAGATATAAGAAAGCTTTTAGAACTGTAAGAGCAAAGACTGTTAGACACATTAAAAAGATATAAGAAAGCTTTTGGTTGGACCTTATCAGCAAGAGCAAAGACTGTTAGATACATTAAAAAGATATAAGAAAGCTTTTGGTTGGACCTTAGTAATTGCAAGAGCAAAGACTGTTAGATACATTGAAAAGATATAAGAAAGCTTTTGGTTGAACCTTAGCTGATATTCAAATGCTGTTAGATACATTGAAAAGATATAAGAAAGCTTTTGGTTGGACCTTAGCTGATATTAAGGATCAGTCCTTTGAACAATATAAACCAAGAGTTGATCCATAAGGGAGATTAAATCCAATGATGAAAGAAGTAGTTAAGAAGGAAATTTTGAAATGATTAGACACTTAAATTTTATATCCTATTTCAGATAGTGCATAGGTAAGTCCAATTCATTGTGTTCCTAAGAAAGGAGGAGTGGCTGTTGAAACAAAATAAAATAATGAACTAATACCTATCAGACAAGTTACTGGTGGCGTATTTGCATTAATTATAGAAAATTAAACACTGTTACCAGGAAAGATCACTTCCCTTCACCCTTTCTAGACCAAATAGTAAATAGACTTGCCGGGCACAAATATTTTTGTTTTTTAGATGGATATACCGATTACCATCAAATTCCTATTGCTCCTAAGGATCAAGAAAAGACAACATTTACTAGTCCTTTTGGTTACGATCAAATTCCTATTGCTCCTAAGGATCAAGAAAAGACAACATTTACTAGTCCTTTTGGAAGTTTTCGTAGAATGCCTTTTGGATTATGTAATGCACGTGCAACATTCCAAAGAGATATGATGTCTATATTTATTAAGTTAATTAATTATGGATTGGAAGTATTTATGGGTGATTTCTATGTATTTGGAACATCATTTGACACATGCTCAAATTATCTTGAAAAATTTTTGGACTTATGCGAAAGAACTAATTTAGTTCTAAATTGGGAGAAATGTCAATTTATGGTTGCCGGAGGAATTGTGTTAGGGCATAAAATTTTGGAAAATGGTATGGAAGCAAACCCTGCAAAAATTCAAATTATATCTAAACTAACACCTCTTACTAATGTAAGAGAGGTTAGGAGTTTTCTTGAACATGTTGGTTTTTACTTGCGTTTTATTAAAAATTTTTCAAAAATTGCTAAACATCTATGCTAACTTTTAAAAAAGGACAAGAAATTTGATTTTACTAAAAGCTGTTTAAATGCCTTTGAGTTATTAAAGAAAAAATTAATCACAGCCCCTATTATAGTTTGCCTAACTGGGAGAAACCATTTGAACTGATGTGTGATGCTAGTGATTATGCTATTGGAGCTGGCGGGAGAAACCATTTGAACTAATGTTTGATGCTAGTGATTATGCTATTAGAGCTGTCCTTGGACAAATGTATGAAATGATTTTTAAAGTTATATACTATGCTAGTAAAACTTTTAATGATGCATAAATTAACTATACTATTACTGAAAAAGAGTTACTGGCCATTGTGTATGCTTTAGACAAATTTAGATCTTATTTAATTGGAGCTAAATGTGTTGTGCACATTGATCACTCTGCTCTTAAATATCTGATGCAAAAGAAGGATGTTAAACAAATGTTAATTAGATGGATACTATTGATGCAAAAATTTGATCTTATGGTTATTGATAGAAAGGGAACTGATAATCAAATTGTTGATCATTTGTCAAGATTAGAAAACAATGAATTATCTGACACCGACAATGAAATTACAGACAGTTTCCCTCATGAAAAACTTTATAATATTAAAGAGTGAAAAATACGATGGTATGTTGATATTGTTAACTATGTTGTAAGTGATATTTTGCCACCTATGCTAACACTGCAACAACAAAGAAAATTCATTCATAATGCAAAAGCATATTTTTGGGATGAACCTTTTTTATATAAACAATGTAAGGATCTTATTGTAAGGAGATGTGTACCTTATGAGGAAACTAATCTAATCATTCAGAAATGTCATGATTCTGAATTTGGAGGACATTTTGAGATTGATAAAACTGCTTAATAAATTTTACAAGTTGGATTTTATTGGCCTACTATCTTTAGATATGTTTATAGATACATAAAAACTTGTGAAAAAGCTGGATTTTATTGGCCTACTATATTTAGAGATGTTTATAGATATATAAAGACTTGTGATAGATTTTATTGGCCTACTATCTTTAGAGATGTTTTAGATACATAAAAACTTGTGATCGATGTCAACGAGTAGGCAATATATCTAGAAGAAATATTATAGATACATAAAAACTTGTGATGGATGTCAACGAGTAGGCAATATATCTAAAAGAAATGAAATACCTCTGAATTTCATGTTAGAAATTGAGATCTTTGATGTTTGGGGATTAGATTTCATGGGACCATTTATTCCTTCATTTGGGAACTTATACATGTTAATTATAGTAGACTACGTTTCAAAGTGGATTGAAGCACAAGATTTACCTTGTTGTGACGCTAAAAGTGTTTCAAGATTTGTTTTTAAGTGGATTGAAGCACAAGCTTTACCTTGTTATGATGCTAAAAGTGTTTCAAGATTTTTAATGAATCTAAGTGGTTAAGCACAAGCTTTATGTTCTTGTGACGCTAAAAGTGTTTCAAGATTTTTAATGAAAAATATTTTTACTATATACGGAATGCCTTCAATGATTATCACTGATGGAGGATCCCATTTTATGAATTAATACATTCAGAGATTGGCATAAAAGTTTAATGTTATTCCTAAAATATCTACTGCTTATCATCCTCAAACCAATAGGTTAGCTGAAGTTTCTAATAGAGAGATTACAAATACTTGAGAAGACTATAAACTTTAGTAGAGTAGATTGATCCACTAGACTGCATACCGCATTATGGGCTTACATGACTGCTTATAAAACTCCTATTGGAATGACTCCTTACAGACTAATTTTTGGAAAGACTTGTCACTTACGAGTAGAATTGGATCATAAAGCATATTGGGCGATTAAAGAATTCAATTCTAATTTGAAAGATGCTAGTAAGAAGAGATTGTTACAGTTAAATGAATTGGAAGAATTAAGAAATGAATCTTATGATAACAACAAAATTTATAAGGAGAAATCGTATGAATTGGAAGAATTAAGAAATGAATCTTATGATACGACAGAATTTATAAGGAAAAACTAAATTTATGGCATGATCGGAAGATTAACCACAAGAACTTTGAACCAGGATAAGAAGTTTTGGGCATGATCAGAAGATTAACCAAAAGAACTTTAAAGCAAGATAAGAAGTTTTGCTTTACAATAATATGCTGAAGTTATTCCCTGGGAAATTGAAGTCTTGTTGGTTAGGACCCTTTACCGTGACTCAAGTTTATACTTACAGAGTTCTTGAAAATGAAGATCAAAAGACTGGAAATATATTTAAAGTAAATGGACACAGATTAAAACCATATTTTGAGGGTAAAAGACCCAATTTTAAAGAGGTTTTAATGATCAGTGAACCTGAATAAACCTAAATAGGTCGGGCTGACGACGTTAAACAAAGCGCTTTATGGGAGGCAATCCATAGTTATCTTTATTTGTTTGTTATTATAGTAGTTTTTATTTGAAATTATCATTAGTTTGTGGTAGTATTGAACTTTCCTACTCTTATTACCCTTGAATCATCATAAAAATTAGATCCATAGAGAAAAATTGGAACGCATTCGGACAAGAGCGAAATTGTACAATTTTTGCCTTTGCTGCCGACGGTGGGTTTTTCCCGAGAGTACAAGAAATTAAATACAGAAGGCTCGCTGACGGTGCCCTCGACGCCGCCGACAATGAGATCGGCGGGATGGCAGTTTCTGTAGTTTGAATGGCAATTTTTGGCGGTGTTTGGGCGGGTGTTACCCCTTTTGAACTCTTAAATTTGATTCCTAAATTCATATTTCCCCCAAAAAAGAAGTGAAACTCCACCAAATTCATTGTTATGGCATCAAATTCCCCTAAAAATCCCAAAATGCGAGTGTTCAACTGGAGAATGTTCATTTGTGCGGAAGCACAACAAATCTTCAACAAGGACCTGGCGAATAAAAGATTAATCAAAGAACGAGGATTCATAAATAGAGGATTGAATAATCCCTCGATGGTAATTGAAGAGATGATAGTTTGGCAAAGATGGGAAGTGCTATGCTATACTATCGCCGCCATGGTTGTTCCTTTTGTGAAGGAATTTTATGCAAATTTGTATGGAATCAACCAGGGGTCATCTATGTGCGAGGTAGATGGATAACTGTTACTCCTGCCTGGATCAATGAATTTTATATGATCGAGAACGTTCTTGTCTGCCATTATTCCAACTTCATCTTGAAAAGAAACCAGATAAATGAGATTTACCAATATTTAACGGACGAAACTAAAGATTGGGAAATGAGAGAAAATGGGTATGTTAGTTTTTCTGCGGCACTCCTAAATCCCATTTTGAAACACTAACACTTCTTCATTTCTGCAAAACTGTTACCGACACTAAAGATCGGTAAAGTTTCTAAAGAAAGTGCTATTTAGAATTACTCTATCCAAATGGGACTGCCGATCGATATTGGATCAATAATTGTAAAGTCTGTTTTGGGCATGATCGTTCATGGATCAACTTATGGGCTTGGACACCCTTCCACAATTTTCTTAATTTGCAGTCAGTTCCAAGTATCCTATAAAAATTGTGAAAATGTACTTCTACCTTGGAAGCCTTCCGACCCAACTGAGAGATTTCCAACCTATGAAGATGAAAATGACATGACTATTATGGTGGATCAATCGTCTTAGAATTCCATGCCAATTCAACCTTCTGTTACGGACAAAACTCTGGTGATCCTGCACAGAATCAAGAAATTGGAGAAGGAGGTACAAAATGTCATGAATGCAATTAATAATATCTCTAATTTCTTTTATCATCTAGACTGGAGGATGAAGGAACATTTCGAGCACTCTGAACATTTAGAAGATAGCTTGATACGACTGATGAGGAGGCTGAAATTGATAGAGAAATCTCACTCTGGACATATAGAAGATAGTTTGATTGATTGATGAGGAGGTTGAAATTGGTAGAAGAGGATTCTACTGAAGAAATTCCATACCTACCCTTCTATAACGTCTTCGTAATTGTGCAATCAATGGGTGATCTCAGAGGAGAATCTAGTACTGAATCTGAAGAATAGTGGATTTATATTGCTACCTGTCTGTCTATGTATGTAATTTGATTTGAACTTTGCATTTGCTTTGTTTTAAATTATGCTTTTAGATCTCTGTATAGTTGAGAACTAAGCATAGGATGTTTTGTTTTCAGCGTTTTGAGTGTTGTGGCTTAGATTGCGATGCTGAATTAATGTATTAGGGTTGAGAAAATAGTGTGCTATGTAACGTATATTGTAACTCTTGGAATTTATATATAATTGTGATGTTTTGTGTTGTGAAAGTTCATTTGTGATAAGTACATCATTTAATCACTTAAAATTATGTCTATAATAATTGAACATATGTCGTTGAGGCTTGAAATTGATTGAAATTACAAAAATCTAGGAATTGAACTAAATTAATAGAGCCCGCTGACGGGGCCCTCAACGTCGTCGACGGTGGACTTTTCCTGACACTTAGGATATAATTTCAATAGAGAGCGCCGACGGCGTCGAATACCCCGCCGACAGAAAGATCCTAAAAACATGCCTTTAATAGCGATTTTGACCAGTCAATCGCTACTATTCATCATCCCCTTCATTTGAAAAACATGATTTTTGACATAGGGCTTGAGAGAACTTGGATTGGGAGGCAATTTCAAGGCATTTAGACATCGGATTTGATCATCTCTAGGTAAGAGCTTCACTTCAAACTAAAAATATTTGATTTTCACCATGGATTTCTTCCACATTGAGGAAATCCAAAAAATTTGAGAATGTGAAAAAAATATTGGGAAGAAATTCATGGAACTTAGTTTTGAACTCTTAGAATCACTCTTGCAAGCCATTATTTGCATATTTGAAGTATATTTTGGAATTTCTCTATAATTGTGATTAGATTGAAATGGCTCCACGATAAAAGAGACGACTTGAGTTCGACGAGTCTCGCTTCGTCATTGCGAAGGCTCAATCAAGGTTTACTTCAGTATTTGAAGGAAAGAAATGTGCACAAGATCGAGTTTTTAAGAGTTCGAGAGGAGAAATTGAACGAGTTATTACTGAGCGGAGTTGGGAAAACTTCTATTACACCACCAATAAGGCTGCTGCAAATATTGTGAAAGAATTCTATGCCAACGTGTTCTATTGTGAAGATGGAATTGTTCAAGTGTGGGGATTTCCTGTTGAATATAATGCCGCCCGCATTAACACTTTTTACAAAGTCCCAGACACTTACAATTGCCACTATGAATCTTTTAGTACTATGGAAGACCCCCTGAATGATGTGATCCACTTTCTCACTGATGGGAAAGGAATGTGGAAGATTAAGCAACGAGAACGGGTAAATTTTTCTGCTTCCATGTTAAATGCCACCTCTAAAGTGTGGCACTATTTTATTTACTCTACTCTGTTACCGACCTATCACCATAGTAAAGCAATAAAAGATAGAGCTATTTTGAATTTCTGTATTCAGAATAATAGAAATATAAATGTGGGGAGAATTATTTTTAAGAATATATTGACTACGGCAAACAGTGAAACAAGTGGAGGTCTAGGACATCTTGGCCTTATTTATGCACTTTGCCAACTTTCTGGAGTGGAAGCTGGAGGTGACGAGGAATGGGTTTACCCTATGAAACCCATTAGTAAAGCTAATTTGAAAACTTATGAATCCCATGAAAAATGGAGAACTGGAAGCAGGAGTGAAGAACCTTCTACTAGCAGAGATGTCCCCTCTACAAGTTATGACCTTCCACCTTCTAGTTCCCCTACCCTAACTGATTTTAGTTAACCTTGCTGCGAAAGAGTATTAATAAATGAAAGGATTGGAGGTTTAGAACATCGACATGATTATGATAGTGAGTACCTTCGCAGAGGCATTCAGATTTTGAGATAACTTATTACGAAGCTCAAGCCCGAACTACAAAGGTTTGCCTGATGTTACTTTCCCCGAGTGCCCCCGATATACTCAGTATCAGCCCAATCCACCTGCTGACCAAGGAGACAAAGACATAGTTTAGGATTTTGATATCTAAATGTAATTGATGTACTTATAATTTTATTTTTGTAATCTTTTGTAATAGAAATGGATGTTTGTGTGTATTTGTACTTTCATTTTTTTGTTATGTTGTAATTGGATAATTTTTAATTTTTTTTTATAAAGTTAGTGTGGTAATTAAAATTTGCATGTGTAGTATAATGGATGTTGATAAGTACTTTGTGAATTGTATTGTAATGTGATTTTTATTTCGCATTTTCATTGTAATTATTTTGTTTAGTATTGTGGTTGTCTTAGTAAATTATTATGTTTGTTTAATGTTTTAGTTTTGTACTTATTTCAAAATTTCATTACCCAGTAATTTCTCTAATGATTTATAAGTGTAGAAAGCTCCTAATGTTACAGACCTGGTGAAGTAGAAATTTTGAGAAGGACTGCAAAAAAAATTTCAAAATGATGAAAATGCCTAAAATACTGAAGTATGATTTATATTTAGACTTTTCTTTCCACCTGTATCATTTCATATTGAAAAATTTAGATTTGGGGGAAGGAAGAAAAAGATTAACTATTAGATGTCCTCTATTTCAATATTTTCAAAAATTATTAATATGATTTTATGTAGTGAATTTAATTCAGGTAACTATATTTTGTTGTTATTTAAATATTATGGTAGATTTAAAGAAATATTTTTGTAATGAAAATTTAGTTTGTAACTTAAGATATTTAGTATAAAAGAATAAGATTAAAGTTCACTATTTAAAGTAAAGGAAACTATATTTTGAAGTATTAAGAATCTGGAAATTCATTTGAGAAGAAAAGATTGGGGCTCAATGATGTAAAA
>JXCR01145848.1:67984-86773 GCA_002079205.1 Phalaenopsis hybrid cultivar
AGAAAGGAAGAGATTCAGAGGAACTTCGAGGAGTTTGCTTGCGGAGAAATTGGAGATAAGTTTATTTACTTGTTGTAGTTTGTATGACTTTATTTTTATATATGAATTTCAAGTTTTGTTGTGTTTTCCCCATGAGATCTGACTATTTTTCTCTATCTTTCTCCTTGTATTGAGATTTGTGAAATGGTGATTTGAATTGGTTGAGCCATGAAAATGTTAAAGAAATTGTAATGATCTTTTCACTTCGATCTTAATTTACTTTCATTCTGGTCAATTGATTTGTTAAAATATGTTGAGTTTTACAACTAAACTGAACCTTATATCCAAGATTTAGGGAGGTCAAAGCCCTTGGAAGTTGGGTGCAAATAAATAGGAAATAAAATTATCGAGCGTAGAATTGGAGATTTTAGAGCGACAGACTAAATCCCCAATTTGGTCCTATCGTTAGGGTGCTGAAGTGTAGATGTTAGCCCTCAGGCGAGGGGAATGTGGGAGCTCCAAAGTGAGAGCCGGTATCCTCCCAGCCTAGCCGCAGATTCAGTAAACAAGCATAGGATTAGTCAATGTTCTTTATGCCTAGACCAAAGGGTAAAGAATATGTATGCTCCAATTTGGCACAATACAATTTGAACTGAATCACTTTATCCATTCACTATAATTTCATGACAAGGAGAAGGATGCTTTCTTATATATTGAATATCACAGTAAAAACCTTATTATTATAATTAGTTATTTAAGAGTTATTAAAATTACATATTTATTTCATTTGCCTATTAGTGACATATAAGCAATTTGAATTCCATTATTGCGATTAAGTATTGCTTTTCTAAAATCTTAGTTAGTAGTTCTAATATTACTCCCTTTGGGATCGATATCTAGGACTCCATTAGAGCCCTATATTACTTGAGAGATACGTATACTTGTGTTGATAAGTGTGACTTTACAATTATTTAATATTTTATACATACATCTTTATCGAATCTATAACTGTTATTAAATTTTTGGTGCAGTTGCGAGGAATTAAATTATTTAGCAACAATATTAAATACTTATATTTTTAAGCATATATAAAGTCGTTGTCACTGATCCGTTAGGAAACTCAACATACCTATCAAATGCGATCTCTGACAGGCTACTGACAAACTAATGGAAGAGCATGGCTTCACTAAGTATTGCAACAACTGGCTTAGAAATGGGCTATATGCCGGTTGGGATTTCTAGTCTAGTGGAACGTCTTAAAGTTTGGTGACACAAAACTCTTAGGGTAGGGCACGACATCGAACTCCTCTGGGTAAGGTCTACCATTTGAAATTGATGGACAACCCTTAGATTGGGCTAAGGCCTCCGAAGCTTGTTGTACGGCCATCTTATTGATATCTTTCTCGGGTATTATACTCTGGGTGGAATTTTTCATTTGATATCATCCTGTTGGCGGAAGCAACTTATCTCCTTTTGTTGTTAATGTGTATAATCTCACTATGATTGCGTTCTAGCAAAACCATTTGCTGTGATTTTGATTGTCCGTGCTTCATAGCTCTGACGGTCATGGCGACAGACATTTCCTCCATTTTTTTCTCTATCCGGTTGATATGTTCGTCGCTTAGCCAAATGAACATACGCAAATCATTGACAATGTTCCCTTCTACAAGTGACTGGGCTTCATGCGCAAAAGTAGCGTCTCTACTCTCAATGACATTAATATACATAAAATCCTCATCCAAGTAATCATTAAAATCAAGATCTTCATCATCCGTAGCTACTCTGTGCTATATGGCTAACTCAAAAATCTTAGCCTTAAGTTTGTTAACTTTTTCTTCAATCATTCTCTCATGGGTTATCTTGAAATCCTGAGAACTATCTTGAACATCCTCCCTCGATACATTGGACTTGGTAGCAACGGCTGCAACGACACCTGGTACTTTGGACTCTTGCTTCATTCCATAGTCTTGCCTTGCAGGCTCATCAAACTATATTGGTACGACAACCTTGGGTACCCATATCTTCTTCTCCAACGGTGATGTCTTGAAAGGTGTGTCTCAACAGGGACATTGGTGTGTTGGAGACATGCACGTTCCCTGTGGTGCAGACCAAATACAACACTTGGAGACTTCTTTACTTTCTCCTTTTTCAGAACATTCTTATGAGTAGCAACTGGTATTTTTTTTGGACCCAAACGTGAATTGGCCAATCGACAACTGAAAATCCTTCTTTGATAGCCAATCTCTGAAATAGTGTATGGACTTTGGTGATAGGAGTGGGTTTCTCCTTCTCCTCTTCACGACCAAGAAGTAATGGTAAAGCAGCAGCATCTTATGAATACTTTCATACCCATCATTACCTATTAATGGGTGAAACTTACTCCCTTGCAGAAGTGGAGAGGTTTCAAGCAATTCGAGTTCCTTCTGGTGAGGAATCTCATCAGCAAATACCTTCTTTAGAAATCGGGCTTTAGTAGCCCTCTGAATCCTTCTACTAAGATTTCTTCTTTGTGACTAGGTTAATGGTACGAACTTTGAACTACACCTAAATCCAAATATCGATGGCGGGGCAGTGAATTCTTCATCCATATCTTCAACAATCATTATTTCTTTTCCTTTGACAGATGAGACGGTAGGCACAATGACAGTAAATTCAACAGAGTAGGTGTAGCAGTAGTCTTCACCTTCTTGCAGGAAGGGAAATCTTAAGGACATTTCAAGCTAAACTTAACAGACAGATCCTGTACTTCCGAAGCGGTGACTTTCATGACAATAAATGGGGTCATGTGATGCGCCCCTAGTGTGTGATGTTTTTCTACGTGTTTTATGTCAATTTAATTACAATGAGACAGTGTAAAAAATTTGACTCAACCCGCAGTTACGCAGTGATTTAGCTTTCAAAAGACAACAAAACATTTGACCCAATTTATATGTAGTAGCTAATATGTACAATCAAAATAATATAAAATGTATAAAATAGTTCATACATTATGGGTTCTACGCAAGTGCAGAATCGCTTCAAGTAATATAGGGCTTTCTTTAAAAACCCAAGTATTGATCTCACAAAGAAGCAAGAAAAGAATTTCCTTAGGCTAATTATAGTCTACTACTATAAGCAATTAGTTTGGAAGGTCGATTAAAGTGGTTTTAATGTATGTTATAGAAACCAAGTTTACTAAATTAATTTCTAAACTTTAAAGTTAAATTTACTAAGACTAAATAAATTTTTATGATTAAGAGTACAAATTTAAGAAAGTATCCTTCCCACTACAATGAATTTTTGGGGAATCATAGAGATAAATGGTTCGAATTTGTATTGTGCCAAATATGAGCAGTTTTAATTCTCTATCCCCAGTCATGTGTTATAGAGAATCATTCGTTAATCTTTGGTTTAGTCTCTAAATCTGTGGTTAGGCTAGGAGGATACTTTCCCACACTCCAGAGCTCCCACTTCCCTTCCCCTGAAGGCTAACTCTCGCTTTAGTTCTTAAAAACTAAGAATATATTGGAGATTCTAGTCTGTCACCCTAAAATCTCCAATTCTACACCCAACAAAGTATATTTTCCTATTTATTTGCACCCTCCATGAACAACATACTCCTCCATGGAATCGAATGTGATTCTTATTTTGTTTTAGAACTCATAGTCCATTTCCCAGATCGTATGTTTCACATTAAATTTTATCATTTAAATTAGCCAGATTGAAAAGTAAATGAAGAACAGAGTGAAAAATCATCAAAATTAATTAACATTTAAATGACACATCCAAATTATCTATCCATTTCACCATATCTTTGCAGGGAGAAAAACAAAGAAGACTACTTAGAATTCATGAGAAAGATAAGAAAAAATAAGGATTATATATGTAAAAAAGTTTACAAAACAAACAAAAGTAAGAGCACAACTTATCTTAAACTCCTCCTCAAGAAAATTCCTTGAAGTTCCCTTGAATTTCTTTCTCTCCTTACAATCAACACTTAATTATCTCTTAGATATGTAATGAAGAAAAGATCTCTCACCTTCACCCTCCTCTCACAATTCTTCATGAAAATCCTCCCCACAAATAAGGCTTTACTCTACACTTACACACACACACACACACGCGCGTGCTATGAGAGGTGCCAGTTGCTCTCTTTTAATGATGCACAAAATCCCTCCTTTTTGCCAAGAGACACACCCCTTCACTTCAAGAGGCACATCTCTTCACTCCAAGTGCCTAGATTCGTTGAATCAATACAAGAGACACATCTCCTCATTTAAAAACCACTCCTTAACTCCAAGAGAGACATCCCTTCATTTAAGAGCATTTTCAAGTGTCTAGATGCATTGAATCACTTCATGGGGTGTTTGAATCACTTGGGAGCCTTCTAGAACATCAAAAACTGCCAAAAATCCATTCATAATCATCCCGGGCGCCATTGACGCAGGTCTGGGTGCCTTCAACTCAATTTTTTGTTGCGTCTCTGGACTCTGGCACCGTCGGTGCTGATCTAAGCGCTGTCAGCGCCGGTCTATAGTAACTTCACTGTTTCACTCCGTTTGGCTCCATTTCAGGTCTGTTTCGCCCCATTTCAGTTGCATTTCATTCCTAACAGTTAGACCTACGAAATAAGAATGAATAAAAATTTTCTTAAAGTTGTAAATTCATTCAAAAATATGTGAGAAGTGAGAAGTAGATTAAGCATAGAAAGACATATCAAAATGTGCTAAGCCATAATTTTCTTTCTTGCTCGTTTTAGCTCTAAATTGCACCGGTTTTGTGAGAAGTAGATTAAGCATAGAAAGACATATCAAAATGTACTAGGCCATAATTTTCTTTCTTGCTCATTTTAGCTCTAAATTGCACCGATTTTGCTTCTTTTTCACCAAAAGTCCATTTATTATCTCTGAAGCCAAAAAAATGCAAAATACCTTCATTTAAAGTGTAATAACACAAAAAATGACTATAAAATATAGGTCTAAAAAATGCACATATTTTTTTTTTTGCATCAAAGTCCTGCAAACTTAAATGTTACTTGTCCTCATGTAACACTTTTACTACATAAAAATATGACTTATGATGTAGAGTTTAACTTCTAAATTTATATAATTTGGTCTACTAATTATAATAGCAGAACTTAAGAGAACTTTTTAAAAACTTAAGTCAAAACTAAAAGGGTAAGAATACTTAGTAGTCAAGTCTAAGATTTTTTATTCCCTATTTTTTTCAAGAAGAATTGTAATTTTTCATATTAAAAGTACCTAGATATTCATATGAAAATGAACTTCATAATATCTTTATTAGTAAGGATGTTAATACTCAAATACAAGTTTAGAAAATGTAATAAAGCCTTCTTCCTCAAGTTGATTCAAGTGAAGCCAATTTTTCATCAGGCATCTCCTTAAACTTCTCCTCACATAATTTTCTTTTCTTTTCTTTTTTATTTTCTTTGTTTTTAACTTTTCTTTTTCTTTCCTTTCAGGATCATTTTCAAACCTTTCTTTTTTTTTTCTTTTTAATGTAAGGATTACTATATCTGGATAACTTTTAATGATTTTGAACTTCAATATCCTCTTCTTAAAGTTGAAAACCTTTTACATTCCATTAGTTTATAAATTCATGTTAGCATTGAAGATTTTTCATAAAGTGTCATTCTTTTCTTCTTACATGAAACTCTAAGATTCTTAATACTTAAGAAATATAATTTCCTTTCTTTTGAATAGAAAAAGCATGTCTTATCCTTCGTAAAAAATATCTTAACTCTAGAATTAACTTTCATTATTGAAAACTTTTACTTAAGTCTACTATAGATTTAGAAACAAAAATATAGTTATATAAAGTCAGCCTCTAATACAAAAGGTCATGTCAAATTAAATTTTGAAAATATAGCTAATTGAGGACAAATAAAATTTAGTTTCTTTCTTTTAAAAGAAAATTTTCTTCCCCCCAAACTTGAATTTTAAAATATTTTGCAATTAATTTCATTAAATGTAGCAAGAAGAAAAAGTAAAAGTTGAATCTATTTACTACTACAACATTCTATCAAATTCATATACATTCAAAATCAGGATAGAATGATTGCAGGAGAAAGTAAATCTGGCCTAAATCATGCTTGCAATAATATTAAACTAAAAGGAAGTATACTCACTTTAAAATTTTATTTTTCTTCCTATCCCTAAACTTGATTTTTAACATGTATAACATTTAGTACAGAAGATATATTCAAGAAGAAAAAAAGTTTAGAAACTCTATCAACCAAAAATGTCTATAAAAAACATCTACAACTATTTATCAGGATAGAAAACATTTAGTAGAGAGTAAATCTAAACTAAACATTCTTGATAAAATTGAATGAAAATCTAACAAGTAGGCTAGGTAGCATCATAGGAATATATATATTTATGTGTTCTTAAAATCTTTATATTATTGTAACACAAACATAAACACACATGATAAATGAGGTTAATTCTTCCTTTAACTCAATCCATCTCACTAACTTACTTACAATTTCTAATAGAATGACTACGTAGATAAATAAGGTACATTTTAAATGATTTTATAGATTATAATCCAAAAGATAAGATTATCCCTGATATATTGGCTCCCGGGCACCAATCTCATACATCACCTCATCCTTTTAATTAAGCACCTCTAATAGTTATAAGAATAGTGTAAGTTCATCCGCATGTTATTCATCAAATAGGTTCATGACTCCTATTAAATGAAAACAAAGTCAGAGAAAGGAAGTAATAAAATTGAGAAGGAACTGTCACTATTTAAATTCATGCTGTCTCTTGTAAAACTCAAGTCCGGGTGAGATCCGAGTCATAGTGTACTCGTCAATCCCATTACTACTAGAGAATATACAAGTTTAGCCATAAAAAGAAGTTAAGGAATCACCTCCTTCATGACACACAAAGATAAAATCAAACCACTAACAATCCAAACATCCACAAATCATCAATCAAACCGATCAATCCACACTATAGTAAACACAACACATACTAACCATCATGACTCTCAAGCATACAAAATCAAACCATATTGATAACCATGGGTTGCCTCCCATAAAGTTCTTGGTTTAACATTGTCAGCCTAACAAATGATTCCACCTGGATCAAAATTCCAATTAAGTAATCCTTGATCAATAGCCTAATCATTTCTAGATCTAACGATTCCTACAAAATCCTTAAATTTTAATTTTTCTTTCAGCTCTTTCATTTCAAATTGATTCAAATCATTATTCCTCATATTTCCTTGTAGATCCAATATTCTTTATCTGATTTTTTCAATTTACATATTAATATCGTCCTTAAAATTTATAAGAAATTGATCTTCATATGATAATTCAAGATCTCCCAAATTTTAGATCGGATTCTCTCTAGATAATTTAGATTCTGGATCAAATTCTTCTATGTTACTCTTCTGTTTCAAGTTATCTTCTAATTATTCCCCTTGGTATTGAGTAAATGGTGGAAGTGGTTTTTCTATATTTATCCTAGTTGAGGAAATAGGTTTTTCTAATTCCTTAGGAATTTCTTCCATTTGTCTTTCAATCTCCTTATCCTCATCTCTCAACACAAAGTTCGTTTGAAACATATCCTTGAATTCTCTTCTAAATAATATTTTGCTAACTTTATATTGCTTATCTTCATCTATTTAGGGTTTATCTCAGGGTCAATAGGTAAAATCTCTAAGGGTGACTCTTAATTGCATTAATATTCTGCCCCATTTGGTTTTCTATATTTTTTATTGCAGCCCCTTGACTTTTGAACTCACTCTCCATTTGAATCACAACCTCTTCCATCGATAACTCTTTCTTTTGTGGGTTGAAGTTAAATTCAGGATGATTGTAAATTGAGTTAATAATCTGCCTTAGTTGGTTTTCCATATTCCTTATTGCAACCCCTTGCCTCTTTTTCTCACTCTCCATTTGAATAATAACCTCTTCTAATAAATCCTTCTCATTTTGTGAGTTGAAGTTAAATTTTTTAGGAAAAGAAAGTTCATCGCTAAAATCACCTTGACTATTCCAATTACATGTCTGATTAGATTGATTTTCTTCCCAAAATTGATTTTCTCCTTCAAAATTACTATTCTAGTTAAAGCTTGAATAATTTCCCAACCTGGTATGTAATAATCGGAATAAGGACTATATATCTTATGGCTAGTTTCAAAATAGTTAAGCTCAATAAATTGTCCAAAAGAATTTTTCTAAATATTTGGGGGGCATTTGAGGATAACTTTCTATATGTTGATCTAACTTCTTTGAATATCTACAACCTGAGAACTTAAAATAGTAAGCATATCTTCTTGAAACTTTGTTCCTCTCTTAAGGTTTATTCTATCAAAGCTACTAACATTATAATCCAAATCTGAATATTCATTATATTGTTGATCCGTCAGTTCTACATTAAATGCATGGAGTGTCTTTTTTTTATTCATCATCCTCTTAAAAGTTCTCTTTAAATCTGAATCATAAAATTCAAGGTCTGTAGCCTCTAAACTACGAATACAAATTTAAAGACTTAACTAATAGGACAGATATAAAAATAATTTTTGGTATTTTGCATTTTTCACATAATAATTAAACACACTATATGATATTATAATTTCCAAATCTAAGACTTACAGGTTTAACTAACATTCTTCAAAAGTTCTTACCAAAGTTTCCCCGACAACGACACCAAAAACTTGATGTGCCCCTAGTGTGTGATGTTTTTCTGCGTGTTTTATGTCAATTTAATTCCCTTGAGACAGCGTCAAAAACATGACCTGACTTGCAGTTACACAGTAATTTAGCTTTCAAAAGACGGCAAAAAAATTTGACCCAATTTATATGTTGCAACTAATATGTAAAATTAAACTATTATAAAATGTAGAAAATTGTTCACACACTATGGGTTCTACACATGTGCACGTATCGCTTCAAGTAACATAGGGCTTTCTTTAGAAACCCGAGTATTGATCCAATAAAGAAGCGAGGTAAGTAATATAGGGCTTTTTTTAGAAACCCCAGTATCGATCTAGTCTACTACTGTAAGCATATAGTTTGGAAGGTTGATTAAAGTGGTTTTAATGTATGCTAACAAAACTAAGTTTACTAAACTAAATTTCTAAACCTTAAACTTAAATTTATGAAGACTAAAGAAAGTATTTTGATGAAAAGTTTAAATTTAAGAAAGTATCCTTCCCACTACAATGAATTTTTATGTAATGATAGAGATAAATAGTTTGAATTTGTGTTGTGCTAAATAGGAGCAGTTTTAATTCTATACCCTATATCAAGTGTTAGAGAGAATCATTGGCTAATCTTAGGTTTAATATCTAAATCCATGGTTAGATTGGGAGGATATTGGTTCTCACTTCAAAGCTCCCACTTCCCTTCCCCTGAAGGCTAACTCTCGCTTTAATTCTTAAACACTAAGACCAAATTTGGGATTTTAGTCTGTTACCCTAAAATCTCTAATTCTACGCCCAACAACATATATTTCCCTATTTATTTTGCACCCAATTTCATGAACAACATACTCCTCCATAGAATCAAATGTGATTCTCACTTTGTTGTAGAACTCATAGTCTATTTCCTAGAACATCTGTTTCACAACAAATTTTAACATTTTAATTGACCCGATTGAAAAGTAAATGAAGAATGTAGTGAAAAATCATCACAATTAATTAACATTTAAATGACACAACCAAGTTATCTCTCTATTTCACCATATCTCAATGCAGGGAGAAAAATAAAGAAGACTACTTAGAATTATTGAGGAAGATACGATAAAACATAGTTTTTACATATAGATACAAGCTTACAAAACAAAAACAATGAAAGAACACAACTTATCTTAAACTCCTCATCAAGAAAATCCTTTGAAGTTCCCTTGAAGCACTTTCTCTCTTTACAATCAACACTGAATTCTTTCTTAGACTTGTGTTGAAGAAGAAACCTCTCACCTTCCCTCTCCTCTTACAATTCTTCAAGAAAATCCTCTCCACAAACAAGAGTATACTCTAAACTTACACACACACACATGCACGCGCGCGCACACACACACACATACTCTATGAGAGGCGTCGGCTCTCTCTTTTAATGAGACACAAAATCTCTCCTTTTTCCCAAGAGACACACCCCTTCACTTCAAGATACACATCTCTTCACTCGAAGTGTCTAGAGTCATTGAATTACTACAAGAGATACATCTCTTCATTTAAAAACCACTCTTTAACTCCAAAAGACACATCCCTTCATTTAAGAGACTTTACAAGTGTCTAGATGCATTGAATCACTTAATGGTGGTTTTGATAACTTGGGAGCCTTTGAGAACATCAAAAACTACCAAAAATATTTCCAAAATCGTCCCGGGTACCGTCGGCGCCGGTCTAGGGGCCTTCGATGACATTTTTTGTTGCTTCTATGGAATGGGGCACTGTTGGCGCCAATCTGCAGCAGCCCCATTGTTTCACTCCATTTGGCTCTATTTGACCTCATTTTAGTTTCATTTCATTCCTAACAGATAGAACTATGAAATAAGCTTGAAAAAAAACGTTCTTGAAAGTGTAGTTTTATTCAAAAATATTTGAGAAGTGAGATGTAGATTAAGCATAGAAAGACATATCGAAATGTGTCAGGCCAAAATTTTTATTCTTGCTCGTTTTAACTCCAAATTGCACCGTTTTTGCTTCTTTTTCACTAAAAGTCCATTTCTTATCCCTGAAGCCAAAAAAAAGTAAAATTCCTTCCTTTAAAGTGTAATATCACAAAAAATAACTAAATAATATAGGTTTAAAAATGCATATATTTTTTATGCATCACCTTTCCAAGTGACCTCAAGTTCGTCGAATCCGGCTCCGAACTTGATGGTGGAGGCAACATTGCAGGCATTGGGGCTAGTCGAAAAGTTGCAGTAGAAAGTGTGTACAGGAATGCCATTGCAACAACTTCAAAAATAAAGTTCAAATGTTATTTTTTGGCGTATACCTTATAATTCTAGTGCGAACACTAAAAATTAACTGGGGTCTCAATGTGGACTGGGCAAGCCTTTCTTAATTTTATTTAATTTTAGTTTATGAAGACTTTAAAATTTAGTAAGATAAATTAAAAGTGGGAAAACTTAATTAATTAAACAAAAAAGGTGAAAAAGAAAAGGAATGCAATGATTTGATTTAATTTGCAAAGAAGCAAACCAAACCCAAAAAGATACGTAGAGAAAAGTAAATTTTAGGACTTAGTGCGGGACCAACTTCACAACGCAGATTACCTAGGTGAAATTAGTTCACCAACACACTTATTGGAGGTCCGACCTAAAGAAAGAAAAATTTCCTAAAGGACTCCAAAACCTATCTGTTCAATGGTGATTAAACAGACGGTCCTTGAATCCAAAAGAGTTGACCGTACTTACTTAAGTAGGACATGGGTGAAGCATGTCAACGGAAGAAGGGTAATTTGGTCCATAAGGGACATTGGTGAATTACTGATATATGAAGACAAGATAATGGAGAGAGTAACTAATCCATAGTGGAGTGGCCAGAAGCAGTCGGTTGCCAATTAGAAATTGTCGGTCATCGGAATGGATATCGCCTCACCTGCTTTAATTTTTAAAAGGTGACTTCCCAAGCTATCCTATGGTTTGGCTTCAATTTCAAGAGAAAGGTTATTTATATGCTTCATCCTACAGACTTTTTTAAATAGGGCTTACAGTTGCATGACACGGTCATACATATAGCCTGGAAGATGTGAGAATCAAGGACGTGACGAACGACAACCTCGGAGACAAGGCGAGTTAGGGCTTGAATTGTATATTAGTGATATACAAAGGCCTAAAGATGAGTTGAGGATTTATGTCACACTAGGCTGACAAGCACGAAATTCTATGCCTTGTTGTTTAATTCTAAGGAAAGATGTGTTTTTGTAGATCCTCATGCTTTTTGTTGAAGGCTGCTCTCAAAGTAAGATCCAAGCTCCTCAGAAAAGTAGCAGTCCTAAAGTCTAAGGTTTAATGGTTTAAATGATAGTTTAAAGTTCAATCATTATTGGGGGGAAGAAGGGTTAAAGTTGATTAGAGCGACACTGATCGGGATCCCACGGTTAGTTAATTGTTTTGAATTTACTTAGTTTAAAAGAGTTGTTAGGCCCATTTAAAATGGCGAGATCTAATTAATAACCATGGGTTACCTCCTCCGAGGGACTCAAGTAAATTTAAATAGACATTTTAAGTTTGGTGATATTTCGAAGGATTTATGGCTACCTTTGAATCAATTTGTATTATATTTTTGAAAAGGTTTAATAATTTTATAAAATGGTTTTTTATTTTGAAAGTAAAGTAAAGTGCACAACTAAGCAATTATAATATTTTGCAGCAAAAGTAGATTGCATAAAGTAAAATAACAGAAATTAAATAACACTGTAAGAGCGTACCTGTCATCTTCTTGGCATTCCAGATGAGAGATTAGGTTTTGCAACATGTATATAATTTTACATAAATTTAAATAAATCATAAGATTAACTGAAAATGCAGCATCTGAAACCTCAAACCATGACCTAGTGAATCCTGATAGATGTTAGTGGATGATTTTCTAGACAAAAATATAGTGGGTTCAATTTGTCCTTCAAAATATCCAAGAGATCTTAAAATGATCGAGACACGACTCTGAATAACTTTAAAAATCTCTTGAAATGTTTTGAGTTCATTTTGAACTTATCATATTATTCCATTAATAATCCAATCATGTTAAAATTACCTCATTACATAGTGAAACTTGACATTTCAACTATCTCAAAAATGAGAGAAACTAAATAGTCACTTAGCATTTCATTTGACAGTTATATGAGTGGGTACCTCAAAGAGCAAGCCCAAAGTTATTAAAGGATTTGAATGCCGATAGTTAACGTAAGGCCTAAAGTGTTTGAAAATATTTATCAATTAAGTACATCTTCTCTAATCCCAATTAAGACAATTCTATATATCAAACCTAGTTAACTATTAAACCCTCCCAATTTCAATCTTCAAGGTAAATTTAAAATTATTAAATATTGAATGAAATTGGATTTTAATTCTCTTTAATATCAGACATAGCATCCAACTAGTGAGATTTAAAAGAGTGAACTAATGTCTTCCTAAGTTAAGCCCATTACTTTAGGATCATCCCGTGGAATTGACTTATAAGTCATAATCAATATTTCAATGTTACCCTTATTTTGAAAGGATGAAAAATTGGTTTCTACCTTTTAACCCAATATGATTCAAACACCCAAGAGGTATCATTACAATCATTATTACCCATTTACTCTTTATTACTCCTAAAGTTTAATTAAGGCATTATTTCAATTAATATAGTTATCTTTTTACAAAGTATAATTTTACCTAGAAAATCAACTTTAGTGCTTAAACTTAATTAAATAAACTTCAAATTTTTTCAGTGAGTAACCATGATTTTTCCTTACAAAGTGGAGATGATTTTATTAAATTTTAAATAATATTTAACTCAAATAAATTAATAGAAGTTATAAGTATTTAACTAACAATTGAAATATACAAAATTATCCAAATCATCATGATATTTTTCAAGCATCTCTGTAGGAAACCAACTAAAATTCATCCCATAGTTTTCTAAGTGATATTTTAATTTATATGCTTAATTTAAGCCAAAATAACCATCTAAGCTTGAAAATTAGGGTCACATGCATTGTGATGCTCTCAGACCTTGGAAAGTTAAAGAACATTGCCTCTGTCACGAGGAATAAACTCCCAAAGATTCAAGCCATGATGAATATTACTTAATCAATTAAAATTAAAACCCCTCAGAGGCTATTTAAATAATTGATAATCAGAGACTCATCAAATAATTTTAATTTTTTGTCCATAATATTCTCCTCATCAAAGAATTTTAATTTTTCATCCACAATATTCTCCTCAGTTCATTGAGCAAGAGGGTATTTTTATTTTATTTTTGAGATTTTTCTATGTAAAATTATGAATTATTGAAGATCTGGATTAAATTAAGTTAGAAAATCCCAATTTTTCTAATTAATCCAGTCAGCTGCCGCGTTTTGACCTCACTTTTTGTTGAGGTCTACCTTTTACTCTTTAGTTACCTAGGGTCTAGCCATAGGAACTTCTTGTTGACTACTACTAGAGGACTAAAAACGGAACCCTCACCATTAGAAATTCTAAACTCTTCTTTGCTCAACTTGAAGTTCCACATGTTGGTCTTAACCTCTAGCACTTAGTAGGTGGGGTAAGTATGGAGGAGCTTAAGGAGTGTCCTAATAGGATGGTCAAGCCTTATGGTTAACCCTGGGTGGTGTGGTTTTGGTTAGGCTAGCCTGCACACACCTACTCACATACCCCAAACCCTAACACCCCTTTTATTTTGTCTCCTCACTCCTTTTGGAAAGCTCATATGGGTGGACCCAAACCTCTAGTCCTCAACTAAGAGGGTTAGGACCAGCATATTGAACATTCATATGACTTTTTTTGGTTTGGCATGGCTTCATGGCTTACTTGCCCATTCTAGCCCAAAATCACAAAATTACCAAAATACCCCTACAACCCTAATTTTTGCAAAAATAATCAAAATTACCCAAAGCACCCGAATTTGTCAAAAAGTCATCTAAAATCACTCACCACTACCTAAATTGACCAAAATTCATCAAAATCACCAAATTTTCAAAATGTCCCTAAAATTGTGAAAAATTACCAAAATGTCCCTCATGACTCAAAAATTCCAAAATTTTAAAAATTCCTAAAAATTAAAAAATCATCCCAAATATTCCCAATTTCAAGTTTTAATCATTAATTTGACCTAATTTGACCAATTTTAGCCAATTTGACCAAAAGCCCTAATTTGCTCTTAAAGGCCCAATTTCCCCAAAGCAGCTCAAAATCATGGCCTAATTAGCCTCAATCTTGCCCAATTTCAATTTCAAACCAAAATTAAGTACCCCCAATGCCAATATAAACAAAATTCATGCCCAATTTGACTCAATTGTAAGGCAAATTTTACCCAAACAAAAAAGCCCCAATTTTGAACATATGACTAAATCCACCAAATTAACCTTCCAATTCAATTCAAATCACTTGAAATCCTTTCCAAACTCTTCATAAAATATTTCTATACCAAATTCAATATTCAATTAGCCCAAATTTTAGCTCAAATTCAATCTCAATTTTAAAAGCCCATGTCTTTAAGCCTTTCAAAAAGCCCAATTTCAATCAAAAGCACATATGATGCTTTTCCTCTCCATCATAATCAAATCATTCCAAATCAAGCATCAAGCCAAAATTCAGCAAAAATACCAAATAAATTCAAAATTCGTTCTCATGCAAATTGACCAAGCCAAAGGGAAGCCAAGAAGCCATTCCCAAGGCATAGGTGAGCCATATGAGCCTTGCCACATCATCAAGCTACTAATGGAAAGAGGCCAAGCCACATTCAAGCTCCCTTAAGATTTTTTTAACCCCTTTCCATGAATCACTCTAACCCATGTTTAGCCAAATCTCTTTGGATGGGGACTTATCCCAAATGATTAAGCTGAATCATCTTATTTCCCGCAGCATCCAAACCAGCCTTGGTGGTTGAGTCCAACCCAAATCAATTTTTTGACCAAAATTGACCCAAAATAGCTCTTCCCCCATTCCATTTCAATTCAATTCCTTTACATATGGCCAACCCCAATTGACTTCACCAAACCCAATCCCAGAGCTCCCTGAGTTAGATCGTGACCGAGCTTGGCCAACCGACCACCTTAGCTACCAGAAAACCCAAATCCAAAAGCTCTCCCTTTTCTAAAACCCAAAATTAAACCCATCAAAGCTGTCTCATCCCAATTTGATTGTTGCACATTTTTACCCTCCACTTAAGCAACCAGAGCCACTCAATGGCTCGCCCAATTGCAGCCATCAAGCCCCTCTATTTAAACTCACCCTCCACGGCCATGGGGGAGAACTTGAAATTCCTTAAGGGGACCTTGCCAAATTGTTCCTAAAGCTTCTACAAGACCTCTTAAGTGCAATGCAACCATTCTCTAGCCCTCTTCCTTACAAAGCAGATCCAATTTCTCTCAAAACTCCACCAAAGTCAAATTCCTTGCACCCACACCATCCCCTGAGTGAGAGAAGAAATTATCCCACAAAAGCCCCATCACCAGACCACACTAAGGTGGACTTTGATCAACACCTAAAATTGGCCTTGGTCGAACATGGGTCTAAAAAATTCACCACGACCAGAGACTTCATCCGCAAGCTCTTTGGACCTCCACAAAGCTTCTCCAAGCATCCAATCGAGGCTTCACCTCTTGTACCAAGGTATAATATTTTTCTCTCATATAGAGCTTATTTTATTTCTTCATAAGCATGGGATCGATTTCATGGTAGGTCAGTCATATTGATAGGTTTGTCTCACTTAGACGAGTCCATAGGATCAAACCCGAGGTGATTTGGTGAAATCTAGCTTGAGATATTGGGGTTTTAAGGTGAACGATTCACAGGATAAAGCAGTTGGGGATTATGACGGAGCATCGTTAAATTAAGCGTGTATCGAAGGGATGGCTCTGATAGTGCCAGATGCATCGATGGTTTGAAAAGGAAGGCTGACTCAGATGGCGATGCCCAATCCCACGGCATCACACGTCTATTCGATGCTTACGAGGATCTAGTCGGCGCCGCGTCACTTAAATAGAAGAAGAGGGATTTTTCTTATTTATTTAAATATAAAAAAATTCAAAAATTCATATCTTTGTGTAGAAAATCATAAAAATAAAATAAAAATACCCTCTTGCTCAGTGAACAGAGGACAAAAATTTGGAAATAATTTCAAATTTTTTTGATGCATGTGTGATTTTTAATTAATTAAATACAATATTTATTTTTTTGATTCTCCACTCACCTAAACCTTTCATCAAGGCATGGGACCATTTGGCTTTTGATGTATCTGTTGTATGGTATCACCCCTGATTTTTCCAAGGTTAGGCGATATCTCTTACTAATGATATATAATTTTTGAGTTAATAATTCCTATTTTGGTATAAAATTTATAATAATTAAAATACGCATTAGAAAAATATAAAATTTATTTTGGTAGGTTTGCTGTGATCAGAGGACCCTTAGAAAAAAATTAAAATTGGTTTAACTCATTAAAATTATCCTAATTATCATCAACCCTAAATAAAATAAAATTATTTTGGAGTAATTATAAATGTAAACGACATAAAATTATTCTCTATTTTAATTTATAGTTAGAGAAACTTCCCATAAAATTTTCAAGTCAATTAGAGCTAATTTGACCACTAAAAAGGATTAATTAGGTGAAATTGCATCTTTGGCTTTAAAATAATTATAGTAATTAAAATACAACTTAAAAAAAACCAAATTAGTTTTGGAAGACCTTATGACTAGAGGAACCTGAGAAAAATAAAATTGGCATTAAAATAAATACTTCATTTTTGAGGAATTTCGAGCATTTAAATAATTAAAAACTAAATAAAAAGCATAAAAATTGCAAATTTATAAAAACACACTCAAATGTCACATTTGGCTTCCTGATCACTTGGGACTAATCAAAATAATTTACCTAATTTTCTAAGTCAAGATATCAATTTTAAAGGCTTAAAAATGAATTTTCTTTAATTTTTCACTAAAATAATTCTAATATTTCAAATATAAATCACAAAAATATAAAACTTATTTCTTCGGGTTCCCTAGACTTAGAGAGATTTAATAAAAATATAAAACTTAATTTTCTACTTAAATGATATTTTATATTTAATTAATGCTCAATACAACTAAGTAATTTTAATAATTACATTAAACTTCTAAAAATCATGAAAATTGGTCACAGCGGTCCTCTGATGTTTTGAAAAAAATTTTAGGTCATTTGAGTTCAATTTAATTAATTATAGGGTGTTAAGGCCTTAAGGGGAAAAAGTGTAATTTTGGAATTTAAGGTTTAATTAATATTTAGGCTTAACCAGATGGCTAAATTGGCAATAAATAATCTTAATTGACATTTTTTGATGATTGAAATATGAAAGGGATAAATGGTAGTAACCAACCTCATTTTGGCTTTATAAAGGATAAATTTGTAATTTCTTAAAATTAATGAAGTTGGAGGAATATTTAAATATGAAAGATATTAAAGTGAGGGGTTTGATTTTGAAAGATCATAACTCACTGGTTTTAAACTCCAATTGATGGTGTATGATTCATGATAATGATTAAGAACATAAACATTTAAAATCCTTTTCTTAAATATACAAATCTACCCATTAAGCTTTTAAGGGCTTAGTAGTGAGCCAGGCTTAATCAAAATTTTGTCTAATGAGGTTTAAAAAATAATCTATAACTAATTTAAAACCTTTTAAAACACTACAAACACATCTTTAAAATCAAAGTGCTAGTTTCTTAATCATGTCAATTTTCCCCTAAGGTTCTTTATCTATATAACTTATAAATAAAACATCAAGTGATGATTACCCCATCCTTAGAGTTGGCTAGAACATCAGTTCATTGAGCATAAGGGTATGATAAGGATGAGTTATTTAGCAACATAATGTGTTTGAACAAACTCAGGACTTTTCAAGGGATTGTGAGATGACTGGGGCTTGGTTCATGGACCTTCATCATACTCTGTTGAATATCTTGAAGCTTGATTAAACTCATTATGTCTTGCTTAAGAAATCATCTATATATTTAAATGAGGACCCACTAAGATATGACATAGGATCTGGTAGACATACCTCAGACCTGTACTCTCTATTGTTTCTATAAGCATATTTAATTTCTGCAAACTTATATATATATATATATATATATATATATATATATATATATA
>JXCR01145848.1:93621-107959 GCA_002079205.1 Phalaenopsis hybrid cultivar
CATGGTGGCGGCTGGAGAAGGTGCTCTGCTAGGGTTTCTGCCGGGATGAAGACTGGAGGCAGCTGGCTGAGGAAAGCTGCTAAAGAAGTGGACATTGAAGCTCTCTACCTTATTTAGCATTCAATTTGGTGGTTATTTTCCTCTCTTAAGGTCTTCCAAACTAGGAGTCTCAAAGGTGGTACAGTTCCATTGAGTAAACTTTATGTATGCTCACTGGGAACCTGTGGGGAGCTCTTTTCCCACTTTTTTTTGTTGATTGCTGGTTTGTTTTCTGTATGCATAACTGAATTAGGATTTTCTAATATTTAATTACCTTTCCAAGTAGTGAAGGATTCCCAATTTCTTACAGCAATCTGTTAGACTGTTGTAGTGAGGAGTCTTTCACCTCTTTTGGTGGGTCTCATCATGTCTACACCTATTAATATTTCTACTGACTCACAATGTACCAAAGCAAGATATTCAGGAGTTGTTGGCAGAACCAATGATGCATTACAAGATCATGATAACCTGGTTTTCCTTCATGAATTCCACGACACTGTAGCAGGGAAAGGAAATTGTCCTTATATTCACCCTCTTGGATTAAAGAAGGGGGAAACAGTTGTTTTCTTCTGTAACAAGGACATTGCTTCACTTAAGGAAGAAGTAAAATTTACTTTATCGGGCAAATTTCAATTAAGACACCGAAAGATGGAGCTTGTAAGATGTTATTTTCACTCTCTGAAGTTCATTGGAAATTGGAAAATTGGTTTACTAGATGGGAGACATCTTCTTATCCAACTATTTATGGAGGAAGATTATGCAAGGCACTTTTCTAAGCAATCTGTGGAAAAATCTTGAAATGGACTTTTGATTTTGATCCAAGTAAAGCACCCCTAGTGGTTCCTTTATGATATAAATTTTCTGGCCTCCCACTTCCTTTTTTCTAATTAAATGCTCTATTCAATATTGGTAGAGCATTAGGCACACCATTGAGAGTGGACACCCCAACATATAACAAGGCTAGACTAGTCATTGCAAGAATTCAAATGGAAATAGACATCACACTCCCAGAGTTGTAGCGAATATGAATTGGATCAGACACTGAAGGATTTTGGCAAGATATTGTGGTAAAAAAGAAACCATATTATTGCCAAAATTGTAAAATGTTTTGCCATACAGTGGAAAAGTGTTACAGGCTACAGCCCCCTCTAGAAGAAATGTTGTTAGAGATCAAAAGGACTCAGGAGTTATCCCTGTTCAGACCACAGGCACCATTTCTATAGAAAATAATCAGTCTAAACATATTGATAACAACAGGAATAACACCACTCATAGTATGGAAGGACTCCCACAAATAAATACTGATGCTTGCTCATCAGGGGACCCTTTAGGTAAGCTGTCAGGTTCCCCCCTAATAGAAATGTAGTGGACTCCCCAATAAGGTCCATTAGAAAAAATTAAATGAGATTGTCATCATTACTCCTCCATCCCCTTTTCATTATGATTTTGGTGTTTCCACTCAAACAGAAATTCCTGACAAAGTCTCTGAGGAAATTATAATTACTGGTCTAAAGCAGACACTTGAAGAAGATTGGCAATTCAAAACAGCAAGGAGAAAGAAAAAACCAGCAACAGAAGTTTAAAAATTGCAACAAGGGACAAACTCCATGAGGAAAAAAGGTAAATCCAGAGCTAAGAATGGTTCTCCAATTCAAACTCATATAGGAAGAACTAGATCAAGATCACAACCATCTCTCCATTCCCCCGCCAACTAATGATTAACTTACTATGCTGGAATATAAGAGGGATGGCTCATCCCCTTTCCCTCAAAAGAGTTCTTCATCTTAATTTTAAATATAAACTGTGGTGCATTGCTATCCTTAAACCTATGGTTCACAAAAATTCTCAAAAGCTAATAAAAAACTACTTAAGTTTCACTCATTTTGCTAATATCAATAATAAAATTTGGATCTTCTACAAAAAGGAAATCAGTTGGAACATTGTAACTAACCCCCAGCAATTTGTTCACTTCTCCTTTAATATTAATGGCCATATGGGATTTGCTACCTTTATTTATGCAAGCTGTACTAAAGATGATAGAAAAGAGCTTTGGAATTGTTTACAGAATATTAGCTAACAGATGAACTCCCCATGGTTGGTGGGGGGATATTTCAATTGATTTTCCTCCTCTTCTAAAAAATATAGTGGTAGGGCCCCTAATTTAGCAAAGATGAACACCTTCTGTGAAAACATATTTAATGCCGGTCTCTTTGACTTGGGGTATAAGGGACCTGCCTTCACATGGAAAAGGGGTTCCATTTGGGAGAGACTTGATAGATTCTTGGTCAATGATAATTAGTTTACTCATTTTCTGCTCACTTTTGTCACTCACCTTAGCCTAGCTGGTTCTGACCACATGCCAATCCTCTTAAGCATTGCCTCTTCTAAACCTACCTCACCCCCTCCTCTTTAGATAGCTCAACATGTGGTCATCCCATCCTTCCTACAATGCCTGCATTTCTAATTTTTGGAAAGGGTTATCTCATCTAGACCCTCTCATTAAACTCAGCTTGCTGCAAATCAAAACAGTTAAAGCTCTTAGGAAGTGGAGTTGGGAAGTTTTTGGGATTGTTCTCACTAGTGTTCAAGAAGCTAAGAAAGAAGTGAATAAATTAGAGCTGAAAGAACAGGAAGGAAAAGTGGAGGAAAAGGAACTACTTACTGCTCAGTACAATCTTCTCACTGCTATGGATTATCAAGAAAAATATTTAAAACAGAATGCTGTAATGAATATTTTTATCGATGGGAACAAAAATAATAGATTCTACCTTGCCTATATTAAGTATAAGAGGAAGTGCAATACAATCCATTCTATTCAAAATGCTGAGGGGGAATGGCTTCATGATAATACTGAGATTACTTATGATGCTATCAACTACTCTAAAAGCGTGTTAAACCAAGTATAGAATCCCAGAATCCTAGTTGATAACACCTATTTCTCTGCTGAGCTGAATTACACTTTAAATATTAATCTCGCTGATCTCCCCAATGAAAAAGAAATTTGGGTGGCTATAAATTCTATTACAAGCACTAAATCAGCTAGACTAGATGGATTTACTGCTGAGTTTTACAAGAAATCCTAGATTACCATTAAATTTGATGTTATTGCAATGGTGGCTAGTTTTTTTAAAGGAAATAACCTCCCTCAACACTTCAGTGCTTCCACTTATGTACTGGTTCCGAAATTAGATATTCAAAAAACTTGGGACCATTTCAGGCCAATATGTTTAACTACTGTACTCAGCAAAGCTATAAGTAAAATTATTGTCAATAGACTTTAGCCCCATCTTGATTATATTATAAAACCCAACCAAACTGCTTTTGTTAAGGGGAGGTCCATCATTGATAACACTCTTTTGGTACAGGAACTACTACAGGATCTAAACAAGCCTTGCCGAGGAGCTAACTTGATTTACAAGCTGGATATAAGGAAGGCATATGATACTATCAGTTGGAAATTTATCTTGCGCATTCTTTCAGCTATCCAACTGAACCATATAATAATAACAGAAAAATAAAAGTGCTTCTTGAAAGTAGGGTCGAAATCCTTCCAAATACCAATAGCTGCTTTAAGTGTCAAATTTATGGGCCAGGTAATACCGAAGTAGCATCCAATGCGATGTAAAACCTCTTTATATATATATATATATATATATATNTGGAAGTAAAGTAGACATTGGCCTAGGTGGTTTCTGAAAATTCCACCCACATCTACCTCCATTGTAGTAAAACTGCCATCTTTGTTAATTTTTGCAGTGTGACACATAGGTGGTTTTCAGATTACCTAATAGATTTGTTGAGGATTTTTATTTTCAGATGAGTAGAAGTTGGAGATATTTGGAAACCTTTTATATTTGATCATTTTTTTTAGGTAGGATACATTGTTTCTAACCACCTTACCAGTATTGAGTAGGGTGTCTTCAAATTTGGCATTATTTCTAGTCATCCAAATAAACAATGGCACTATGAAAGGTATCGGAGCTTATTTTAGCTTATGTCAGTTTTGCCAGCATGTATTAAGCTTATCCCAAGTAAGATGAATGACTTTAATATTCAGATGTTGCAGAATCTGATTCCAAACATTCTGAGCAAAGCTGCATTCAAAAAAGAGATGTGTCAGAGTTTCCTCCTTCTGCAGGCATAACCAACATCTAGAGGGCACTCTCAGCCCTTTCAGCTTGAGTATATCATTTGTTGGAATAAGTTTTTGGAGTGTCCTCCAATAGAAAAATGACATGGAGGGAGATAGAAAATTATTCGAGGCAATATCTCCCCAAGACACCTACTCCCAGCCATATAATTTGGAATAAATAGCTTTAGTGAGGCTTTGATTAGAGTAGGCTTGCCAAACAGGTTTATCTGCTTTGTTTCTGTTTAACTGTATCGTGGCAATTTTTTTAACAGAACGGTCTTGCAGGATTGTTGAGAGTTTTTGAAGTGACCAATTAGTACCTTCTCAGCAGTCAGCAACCTTGACACCAGGCTTAGGGGCAATAGTGAGGGGAGTTAACCAGTCTTTAGGGCACCAGTGGTCAAGCCAAAAACTTATAGCCCCTTTCCCCAAATCCCATAAGAAAAGGTCTTCAGCAGTTTTTCTAATCTTTAGCATCTTCACCCAAATTTTGAAATCACCAATTTTTCTAACAACAAGGGTATGATGTTTCTCTTTACAGTATTTACTCCACATGAATTTAGCCCATAAAGAAGACTGAGCTCTGAACTTAATCCAGATTTTAGACAGATTGACTTGAAGTAGTTGGTTCAAGCCCTTAAAACCAATATCCCCAGCCAACTGAAATTTAACCACCTTTTGCCAAGAAGCCCAATGCATTTTTCGTCTTTGCCCTAACCATAAAAGCCTGTTGAAGGCTCTCTCCATCTAAATTTAGGTGTTTTTCTTCATATTAGTCATCTGTATGATATAGGATGGATAGGTAGTAAGGATACTCTTCAGAAAAGTTGTTAAACCACCATTAGAGAGGAAGGATTGAGTCCAACCAAATAGGAAGGAGGAAATCTTATTAAAGACTTCCACAAACTGAATTTTTTTAGTTCTGTCAGTAAGAAGAAGTACACCAAGGAATTTGACTTGAAGTTGAGTTCAAGAAAAACCAGTGTAATTAGTGGCCCATTGTTTACAATTGGGGAAGGATTTCTTATTGAAGATCAGATGGCATTTTTCAACATTGAATTACATCCCTGAGTGTAATTGAAATTTTTGGAGGCTATCGAATACTCTCTTTATTGCATTCTTCTGGGCACTTGAGAAGATCATTAGGTCATCATCATATAGAAGGTGTGATATGGCTATATTAGATCTGTGATGTTATCCGAAATAACTTAGGGGCAGAATGGATGCATCCAAGATTCTAGAAAAATAGTCTATAACAAGAATGAAAGTGGTGGGTGATAATGGGTCCCCTTGCTTCAAACCTCTAGCAGCAGTAAAAGACCCCCAAACTTTCCCATTGATGAGAATGGAGTGGACATTGTTGAGTAACCATTTATGAATAAGCTTACAGAAATCAGGTTGAAAACCTCTAGCTAAGAGTAAATATATTATGAAATCCCAACTGATTGTATCATAGGCCTTCCTTATATCCAATTTATAAATGAGGTTTCCCCATCTACAAGGCTTGTTCAGATCATGTGGAATTTCCTGAGCCAGTAAAGTATTATCAATAATGGACCTTCCCTTAACAAAAGCAGCCTGGTTGGGTTTTATCAAATAATCAAGGTGGGGCTGAAGTCTATTAAAAATAATTTTGTTGATAACTTTGCTGAGAATAGTAGTAAGACAGATTGGTCTGAAATGGTCCCAGGTTTTCTGAATTTCAGATTTGGGTACAAGGAAATAAGTGGAAGCACTGAAATAATGTGGGAGGTTGTTGCCTTGAAAAAAACTGACCACAATAGCAATAATATCAGTTTTGACAGTACCCCAAGATTTATTATAGAAGTCAGCCATAAAATGATCAGGGCCAACAATCTTAATGCTGTCAATGGAGTTAATGGCCTCCCAAATTTCCTTTTCAATAGGGAGATCAGTGAGTCTAAGGTTGGAGGTATAACTCAGCTCAGCAGGGAATTAAAGATTATCAATTGGAATCCTGGTATTATGAACTTGGTTCAACAGATTTTTATAGTAGTTTGTAGCATCAGTAACAATGGCAGTGTTATGATGGAGCCAAGTTCCCTCAGCATTTTGAATGGAGTGAATGGTATTGCACTTCCTTTTGTACTTAATGTAAGCATGATAGAATTTGGTATTTATGTCCACATCAATGATAATATTCATGGATGCCTTTTATTTCAAGAATTGATCCTTATAGTCAATAGCAGTGAGAAGGTTGTTTTCGGTAGTATGAAGCACCTCTTCCTCCATATTCCCCTTCTGAGCTTCATGTTCAAGTCTTATAACTTCTTTTTCAGCATAGGTCACATTTATGAGAACATTGCAAAAAGCTTCCCAACTCCACTTTCTAAGAGCATGACCAATTTTTATTTGCAGCAATCTAAGTTTAACAGAGGGTCAGGGTGGGAGATTTCTTTCCATAGGTCAGAAATGGTGTCAAAGAAAGAGGGATGGGAGGACCACATGTTGAGGTATATAAAGGGAGGGGGTATGAAGGCAATTCAGAGGGAGTCATACATATGAGTAGTGGCATGTGGTCAGAACCAGCAAGGCTAAGGTGGGTGAAAAAAGTAAACAGGGATTGGGAGAGCCAACTATCATTAATAAGGAACCTATCAAGTCTTTCCCAAATAAAACCTCTTTTCCAAGTGAAGGCAGGACCCTTGAAACCTAGGTCAAAAAGTCCAACACTTATGATTTTATCACTGAAAGTAGACATTTTAGGTAAATTAGGGGCCCTACCACTAGATTTTTTCTATTGACGATGTGAGGTCATCTGCTGACTGATCTTATGAAGACAGTTTCGCAGTTCCTTTCTATCATCCTTAGTACAGCTTGCATAGACGAAGGAGGCAAAACGCATGTGGACATTAATATGGAAAGAGAGATGACCAAACTGCTGGAGATTTACCAAGATGTTCCATCTAATTTCTTTTCTGCAGAAGATCCAGATGTTGTTGTTGGTATTAGCAAAATGGATAAAACCATTAAACTTATTAAGTAGTTTTTTTAGGGTGTTTGTGAACCATAGGTTCAAGAATGAAAAGACACCAAAGTTTGTATTTACAGTTAAGATGTAAGACTCTTTTAAGGGAAAGGAGGTGAGCCACACCCCTAATGTTGTAGCATAGAATATTAATCATTGATTGATGGGAGGTGAAGAGATGGTTGAGGCCTTGATCTAGTTCTGCCTCTATGGGGGAACCATTCTTGGCCCTGGCTTTCCATTCTGTCTTCATTGAGGTTGTCCCTTGTTGGAGTTTTTGTACTTCTGTTACCTTTTTTTCCTTTTCCTTATTGTTTGCATTTTTCAATCTTCTTCAAGTGTCAGTTGCAAATTAGTATTAGTGGTTTCCTCAGGTGCTTTTCCAAGATTTTTTTTGTGTGTGAAACCTTCCACACCCTCTCCCTTACCCCAAGGTTAGGAGATGGAGGAGTAATAATAATGATTTCATTCACTTCTTTTCTAACCGATCTTATTGGAGATGCCATTGTATTACTGTTGGATTCCCGTAAAGGGTCTCGTGAGATAGTAGTGACAATATTCAATGGGGGGGATATTTCGAGCAGTGGGATTAAGCTTTTGTTTACTAGTACTAGTTTCATTCAATTAAGGAACTCCTTTTGCATTAATGTTTGGAATTTGATCAGCAACAGTGCCAGAAACCTTAGGAGTCTTGAGAAAAGTCCTTCTAGAGGGGTGGGGGGTAGCCCGTAGCATCTTTCAATTGTGTGGCCAAACATTTTACAATGTTGGCAGTAATATGGGTGGGGGTGTCCACCTTAAGAGGTGTACCTAATGCCCTACCAATGTTAAATAGGGTCATAAGTTTAAAAAAAGGAAGTGGGAGTCCTGAAAACTTGAACCATAAAGGCACCACAAGAGGTTCCTTGTTTGGATCAATATCTGAGGTCCATTTCATAATTTTCATGAAGATCCCTTCAATCACAATGGATTGTTTAGAAAATAACCTGACATAATCTTCCTCCACAGATAGTTGGATAAGAAGATGTCTTCCATCAATCAAACCAAGTCTCCAATTCCCAATAAAATTGAGTGAATCAAAATAACTTCTAACAAGTTCCATTTTGGGGTGTCCCAATTGGAATTTGCCCACTAATGTGAATTTGACTTCTTCATGGAGTGAGGCAATCTCCATGGCAAAGAAGAATACTATAGTTTACCTTCTTTTGAACCAAGTGAATGTATACAAAGGCAAGTGCCCTTGCCAGCGGTTGTATCATGGCATTCCTAGGGGAAGACAAGTTTGTCAGGATCTTTTAGAGTATCAGAGGTCTTTCCAACCACACCTACATACGTTTCTTTTGTTCACTGAAAATTAGTGAGAACATCTATAAATGAAGGCATATTAAAGAGGGATACCTTGACTAACTACCACAAAAATAAACTCCAACACACCACTCAGTAGCCAAGGCCAAACAAGAAAATAAGAAAAAGAGACAGATACCAAGAAGGAGAAGCCCTTCCTAATAACCAGGATCCTGAGCACAGACATTTCACCCAACCAGATAATGATAAGGCAGTAAATCTTAGCTCCAGCAGGCAAAGAAATGGAACAAAAACCAGCTACCAGAGAACTGAATAAAGACACCACCTTAGTAACCAGAGAGCACCAGAAAAAAAAACTCGGACTCAACGAAACAATAAAAAACTTCAAATCTCCAAGCCTGAGAAGGTTTAAATAGAGAGAAACACCACCAACGTGGAGTCCAAGTAGAGGAGATGACCCAACAAACCATTTTTACAGCTCCAAACCTCCACCAACAACTGCAAATGTTCATCCCTCCAGGAACCCTAGCAAAGCTCCTCCTCCAGCCACCACAATCATAAAATTATATGTATCTATATGTGTGTGTGTGTGTGTGTGTATATATATATATATATATATATATATNAAGAGGTACTTTTGGCTCCTTCCATGTTAGCTTGAACAATGGTTACAAAAAAGGAGAATGGGGAAGGAAAAACTGAACTCCACAACATAGAGGAGTCAACAATCTACCCATGGGTCTTACAGCTGGTGAAATGACCAAAAAAATACACAAATAAGAAAGAGAATGAAAGCTCCACTGGTAAAAAACTACCCGTAGTCCGATAGGGGACCCAAAAAAAGAAGCCAAAATGTCTTCAGCATAGAATTCTATTTCCTAAGTGTATTGTGGCCAGCAAATCTGAGGTGAGGAACTTCAAGCCAGTCTTTATGCAGTAGGAAAAGTAGTGCAGGAGGTGGGGAGGTTGCAACAGATATAGTATTGGAGCTTAGACCATGTTTGGCAAGCCAGTTAATAGGTTTTTTGCCTTCCCTATATATAAAGTAAAGTTAACATGGAGCTGGGAGGTGAGTCCTCTGATCTTTTGAATCCAGTAAGAGTGATGTCCGGGGAACACTTATTCACTGCCTAACAGATGATGACCATAGTAGAATCCACTTCCATCCATATATGATTCCATCCAATTTTTATAGCAAGGTTTAAAGCTCAATAAATAGCAGTAAGCTTAGTTTCTTTAGCATCAACAACCAAAACTGGANTAGTAAGAGTGATGTCCGGGGAACACTTATTCACTTCCTAACAGATGATGACCATAGTAGAATCCACTTCCATCCATATATGATTCCATCCAATCTTTATAGCAAGGTTTAAAGCTCAATAAATAGCAGTAAGCTTAGTTTCTTTAGCATCAACAACCAAAACTGGAGTACGGAAGTAAAGTAGACATTGGCCTAGGTGTTTTCTAAAAATTCCACCCACATCTACCTCCATTGCATTAAAACTGCCATCTTTGTTAATTTTTGCAGTGTGACACATAGGTGGTTTTCAAATTACTTAATAGATTTGTTGAGGATTTTTATTTTCAGATGAGTAGAAGTTGGAGACATTTGGAAACCTTTTATATTTGATCATTTTTTTTAGGTAGGATACATTGTTTCTAACTACCTTACCAGTATTGAGTAAGGTGTCTTCAAATTTGGCTTTGTTTCTAGTCATCCAAATAAACAATGGCACTATGAAAGGTATCGGAGCATATTTTAGCTTATGTCAGTTCTGCCAGCATGTATTAAGCTTATCCCAAGTAAGATGAATGACTTTAATATTCAGATGTTGCAGAATCTGATTCCAAACATTCTGAGCAAAGCTGCATTCAAAAAAGAGATGTGCCAGAGTTTCCTCCTTCTGCAGGCATAACCAACATCTAGAGGGCCCTCTCAGCCCTTTCAGCTTGAGTATATCATTTGTTGGAATAAGTTTTTGGAGTGTCCTCCAATAGAAAAATGACATGGAGGGAGATAGAAAATTATTCGAGGCAATATCTCCCCAAGACACCTACTCCCAGCCATATAATTTGGAATAAATAGCTTTAGTGAGGCTTTGATTAGAGTAGGCTTGCCAAACAGGTTTATCTGCTTTGTTTCTGTCTAACTGTATGGTGGCAATTTTTCTAACAGAACGGTCTTGCAGGATTGTTGAGAGTTTTTGAAGTGACCAATTATTACCTTCTCAGCAGTCAGCAACCTTGACACCAGGCTTAGGGGCAATAGTGAGGGGAGTTAACCAGTCTTTAGGGCACCAGTGGTCAAGCCAAAAACTTATAGCCCCTTTCCCCAAATCCCATAAGAAAAGGTCTTGGAGGGAGTGGAATAGTGAGAGATAGAAGGAGAGAAATTGGCTTGGAGGGAGTGGAAAGAGTAATAGAGAGAGGACTGAGAGATAGAGAGAGTGAGAGAAGAGAAATTAAGCGGAAGATATATAGAGATATAGAAGAGAGTGTGTAAGGGAAAGTGATAAAGAGAGAGAAAATCAAAGAGATTGAGAGGAGATAGAGGAGAGAAGAATGTTTGTATGAGAGAGAGGAGAGAAGTTTAAGAAAATTAGACAGTGAGGTGATAGTGATGCAAAGGGAAAGAAAGGAAATGAGTGAAAGAGGGACAGTGGTAGCGATAGAGAGGAAGGTAGACAGATGATTGATAACAAATAGAAATAACGAGACAGAGAGAATATAAAGCAAGTTAAGAAGAATTGAGTGTTATCTAAGTCCACTCTCCCCTTATCTCTATCCTCATTTCACCATTATTCACCCTCTCTCCCTCTCCCTCTCTTTTTTCCTCTCTCCCTCACTCTTTGACTCCACCTTCTCTCTCTTCATCACTTCCTCCAACTCTCTCTATCTCCCTCTATATATCTTTATTCTTTAGTTCTTTTCTCTATCATCAAGTAATCAGAGGGAGAGAGAGCAAGAGAGAGTAGAGAGATTGATTTTTACAGAGACATTGAGAAAGAGGGGGGAGACAAGTCAGTGAGTAATAATGTGAGGAGAGGAAGGGAGAGAGTAGGTTAGAAGTGGATAATGTGAGGAGAGGAGGGGAGAGAGATAGAGAAGCAACGTGATGGGTGAAAAAAGAGATATGAGTGAGAGAGGATGAGGTAGAGGGAGGTTAGCTTAAAGAGAGAATAATGTCAGAGATGAGGGAGAGAGCAAGATAAAGAGTCACAGAAAGGAAGAGCGATAGGGAATGAAAATAATATGAGGGGAGGGAGAGAAGGAGGGAGAGAGAGGAAGGAGAGAGGAAATGTGAGAGAGAAAGAGAGAGAAATGGTGGGGAGAGTGGGAGGCAAGCAAGAGAGAGGGAGGACTAGAAGAGAGAAATGGAGATTCAAAGTGAGAGGGAGAGGGAGAGGGAGAGGGAGAAGGTGAGGCATGGAATGGGGGAGAAGAAGAAGAGAAAGAGAGATACAATGAGAGAAGAGAGGAAGATAGAGTGACAGTGAGAGTGAGGGGGAGGGAGAGAGTGAAAGGAAGATAGAAAAAGAGATATGCATATTGACTGTAAGAGAGAGAGATAGAAAGGTGGAGGTGGGTGGAAGAGTGAGAGAAAGCAAGAAAGAGAGAAATCTAGAGAGAGAGATAAAAAGATTGAATAAAATAAAGATTTAGAGAGAAAGAGAGAGAGGGAGAGGTTGAGAGATGGAATGAGTTAGAGAGACTGCTAGAGATGTAAAGCTAGAGAGTGTGAGACAGAAAGACTAAAAGAAATAAAATTAGAGGAGATGGATGGAGAGAGAGAACAAGAGAGATAGAGATATCTATCTATTCTCTCTTTTCTCACTACCACCTTCCTTCATACCCACACTTCCCCATTCTCTCTTGCTCTCCACCTCTATATCTCAAATTCTCCCTCCAGCTCTCCATCGGCCTCACTCTCTCTCTTCCCAGAGTCACTTTTTCTCTCCCTTCCACTCTCAATATCTCCCTCACTCTCCCTCTCTCTTTCACTCTCAATATCTCCCTCACTCTCCCTCTCTCCCACTGTCTCTTTCCCTCACTTTATCCTCCCTCCCTCTCACTCTCGCGAGGGAGAGTCAGAGAGAGGAGTGGTAGAGAAGAGAGATCAAGAAAGGAAGAGCGAGAAAGAGAGAGAGAGAGTTTGAAAGAGAATAGAGTGTCCTCTAACTCCCTTGATATCTTTTTCTTTCTTCTTCTCTCTCACACTCCTAATTATTTTTTCCTTATATCATACTTTTAATATCTCTCCCTCCCTCCCAATATTTCTTGTTACTTTCTTTCTTTATCCCTTAATTCCTCGCTCATCTCTCTCACACTCTCTTTTTCTCACTTTGCACTCTACCTTTTCCTTCGGTCTCTCCCTCTCTCTAGCTATCTCTCTCTCTCTCTCTCTCTCTCTCTCTCTCTCTCTCTCTCTTTGTTTTCTCTCAATTCCTCCCACTCTCTTCCTCACACTCTTTTTTTCTCTCTCACTTCTCTCCTTCAGTGTCATTTCTTCTCTCCCTTCCTAACTCATGTTTCTCTCTCACTCCTCTCCCTTTTCGCTCTCTCTATTATCTTTATTTCTGTTTACCCACTCAACACTTCTTTGTCACATAATCTATCTCATTGTTTCTCTCTATGTACCACTTTGTCACTCTCTCATTCTCACACACTCTTTTCTCTCTTTATCTATCTCTCAATCTCTTATATCTCACTATCTTATATCTTTAATTCTATATCTCATTCTCCCTCTTCATCACTCTATCTCAATAACTCTCACACTCTCCCTCTTACTCTCTCTATTGTTCTCTCTTCCACCATCTCTTTCCCTTTCCATTTCTTTTCTCCTCCATCACTCTATCTCTTCATCCCTCTCCCAGTATGTTGTACTTTGTCTTGCACTATCACTCCATCTCTCTCCCTCCCTGCCTCTTAATAAAGAGACAAGATAAAGAGAAGTAGATATAAAGAGACAAAATGAAGTGTTGCATCTCTCTTACTCTTCTCTCTCATAAACCTTTTTTCTCCCTATATCTATCTCTCTCTCTCTCTTTCTATCTCTTTCATAATCTATATGTCCCTCTCTACTTCACACATAATCCCTTCCTATCTTGCTCTTATGCTCTCCTTTACTCTCCCTGATTCTCTTTTTATTGATACTTATTTCTCTCTCTCAACTTTTTTTCTAACCCACTCTCTAAGCCCCCACTCCCTCTCTCTCCCTCGCTCAGTTCTTTCAATCATTTTAATCTCTCTCCAACCAGCAACATGTCCCTCCTCACTCATTTTCCCTTTTCTCCCACATACCTTTCTCTCTCTCTTTCTTAACCTAGATATCACTAGCTTTTTATCCCCTTAATTTCTCTCATTCATTCTTTCTTTCTCCCTATATCACAAACTTTCACTCTTATCTATCTCTCCAACTGTCTCATTTTTTCTCCATCACTCTCTATAATGGAAGAGAAAAAGAGAGAGACAGAATGTGAGATAGATTGAGAAAGCCAAATACATTAAGATAGATGACAAGAAACAAATGAGATATTACAAGGGAGAGAGAAAGCATAAGAGGGGAGGACAAAGATAAGTGAGTGTGAGAGAGATAATATGAGAGAGAGTGGGAGGAAGGGAGATTGAGAGGGAGGGAAATGAGGTAGAAAGAGAAAGTAATAGAGAGTGAGGGGGATGGAGAAACAGTGTGTGTGAGTGAGAGAGAGATAGGGATGGAGAAGAAAAAGATATGAGGTATATAGAGAGGTAGAAAGAGAAAGAATAGAATGTGTGAGAGAGAATGTGAGATACTTTTCTCACTCTTTTCTCTCCTCCCTCCCTCTCTTACTCTCTCAAGCTCTCTCTCTCTCTCTCTCTCTCTCTCTCTCTCT
>JXCR01145848.1:108429-118546 GCA_002079205.1 Phalaenopsis hybrid cultivar
GGAGACCTCAGATGTTCAGCGTTTGCACCCTCCATAGCCAAGAAATTTGCAGGTCTGTTAGCTTCCCTATACACAAATGAGAAATGAATCTTGCTTTCAAGGTTGAGCTTTTTAATTCTGTGAATAGATTTATTAATATGCCAAGGGGAAGACTTCTTAATGTTCAGCAGCTCCACCAGCAGGGAGAAGTCCACTTCAGCAAGAATCCACTGCCACTTATTCTCCTTAGCAAATTTTAATGCCCAATATAGGGCAGCAGCTTCAGTGTCCAAGACATCTTCAGCAGTATAAGGGGCCTTATAGAAAAAAAAAAGTATGCCCTGTGTGATCTCTAAAAATTCCCCCAATACCTGCTCTCTTGTTTGTGTAGCTTCCATCAGTATTGATTTTAATGAAAGGGTAAGGACGTCCCTCCCATCTAACCTTGATGATCTTAATATTATTAGCACCCATGGAAGGTATGGTCTGCAGGATCTTGGGGAACTTCCTCCAATTTAGCAGCTTATTTAGGTAAGACAAGCAGTTAGTCATCACCCTTGTAGTACTGGCCTCCCTCTCCTCATGTTTGGCCATGTTCCTAGCCATCTAGATGAACCAAGCAACAATGAAGGGAATTGTCATGAGCTTAATTTCTTTCCAATCTTTAATACAATCTATAATGTTATCCCAACCAATATTTATCAGGTTAATATTCATTTGAGATGTCAATCTATTCCAAACCTCCTTAGCAAATTTGCACCTGAAGAATAAGTGATCCCTTGAATCCTGGTCAAGCTTGCATAGATGGCATCTAGAAGGCCCTTTCAGGCCTTTTAGTTTCAGGATATCATCAGTAGGAAGTAGATTATTAAGAGCTCTCCAAGAGAAGAACAGCAGAGAAGGGGTAAGGTGTTTTGGGTAAGAGGAAACATTCCACTGGCATTTGTTCCAGCTGTATAAATTATTCTGGATATCGTTTGAGATATAGCCCTGGTCCTGTTCATCAAGTTAAGTTGATCATTGTTATTTCTGTCAAATTGGATAGCAGAAATGGATCTGACAGATTGATCCTTCAGTAAACTCCTCAAAAAGTCCTCAGACCAAACATTACCATCCCGACAGTCCTTGACCAGTAGATCCCCCTCCTTTTCATCCTACAAAGGTTCCAAATATTTAGTAGGACACCAGTTGTCTTTCCAAAAATTAATTTCCCCTTGGCCCAGCTCCCATCTTAGCAGCTTTTCAATGTCTTCTCTGGCCTTAAGCATCTGAACCCAAATTCTGGAGTCACCCACCTTCCTAGTGACCTCCCCAGGATGATCAAATTTGCAGTATTTGGCCGGCATGAAATTGGCCCATAAGCTTTCATTTTGTCTGAATTTAATCCAAATCATACACAAAATGATTTGTTGCATCTGGTACAAACCTTTAAATCCCAAGCCACCAGCCTCCAATGGTTTAGCCACTCTTTGCCAGCTTGCCCAAGCCACTTGTTTCCTATTCCCAGCCCACAGAAACCTGTTGAAGGTTCTTTTCAGCATCAAAGAGGTACTTCTTTTCATTGTAGCCACTTGGAGAACATACAAAGGGATAGAGGTAAGAATTCTCTTAAGGAGGGTGATCCTACCACCATTGGACAAATAGGAGTTAGACCACCCCTGAAGAGTAGAGGTTATCTTATCAATAACCTCATCAAATTGAATCAATGTTGTTCTTCCTCTTGTTAGGTGAATCCCCAAATATTTGAAAGGTAGGCTCAAGCTAGAGAAACCAGTGTAAGAGTGCATCCAATGCTTGGTTGGTAGAGAGGCTCTTTTACTGATCAGAATCTCACATTTTTCCTTGTTCACCTTTAGACCAGACACCTGTTGGAAGTGTTGAAGGCACTCCATAATGAACTTGGTAGCAGACTTAGAAGCTCTAGTAAACATCAGAATGTCATTTGCATAGATCAGATGGCTGATATCCATCTTAGCTCTATTGTGATAATTCTCCTTGCAATCAATCAGTCTAGAGAAGTAGTCCAAGACCAGGGTAAAAATGGTGAGGGATAAAGAGTCCCCTTGTTTGAGCCCTCTAGTAGCTTTAAAGAATCCATAAGCTTTACCATTTATAAAGACTGAGTTTATGTTATCCTCAAGCCATCTTTTAATAATCTGACAGCACTCCCTGGAAAAGCCCCTAGCCTCCAAGCATTCAATATTGAAATCCCAGTTCACCATGTCATAAGCCTTCTTCAAATCAAGCTTAAAAATGGCATTTCCCACTCTGCAAGGTTTCTCCAAATCCTGTAAAAGTTTTTGAGCCAGGAGGATGTTATTCTCAATGCTTCTGCCTTTCACAAAAGCAGCTTGGTTAGTGCTGACAAGTTGAGGTAAAACAGGCTGGAGTCTGTGTACAATAATTTTACTTATAGTCTTGCTTATAACATTGTTTAGACTCGGGGTTTTGTAATGATTCCAACTATCCTTGATAGAGGTCTTTGGAATGAAGACAATAGTAGATGCACTGAAATAGTATGGTAGGGAGTTTCCTTTGAAAAAGTGTTGGACAGCTTTGATCACCTCCACCTTCATAACATCCCATGCTTTCTTGTAAAAGTCTACAGTGAACCCATCAGGTCCAGCAGATTTAGAGCTGTCTATGGATTTCAAGGCTATTTTAATCTCCTCCTCATCAGGTATATCATTCAAATGCAGCTTGGCAGTGAAGTTCTTGCTGTCAGCAAACAAATTTCTATCACTGTGCACTCTTTCACTATTGGTCTCATTCATTAGTTTGTGGCAGTACTGCACAGCACTTTCAGCAATTTCCTCCTCCTGTCTGAGCCAAATACCATTCTGGTCCTTGATAGAGTGTATAGTGTTACATTTTATCTGGTATTTAATGCAAGTATGGTAGAATTTAGTGTTTCTATCTCCTTCAGTAAATTTGGTTTTTACAGCCTTTTGTTGTAGGAATTGTTTCTGCCACTGAACAACATTTAAGAGTCTCTCATTTGCCTCAAGAAGGACAGCCTCATCAATCCTCCCTTTGCTATTCTCCTCCTCTAGATCAATTACCTCCTTTCTATCCTTATCAACAATCAGCAGGAGGTCTCCAAAAGTGTTCCAGCTCCACTGTTTAAGGGCTTTGGCCACCTTCTTTTGATTAAACCACAGGTTGATGAAGGGGTCAAGATGAAGGTCATTCTTCCGATGTTCTTTAATAATATTCAAGAAGTTCAAATGCTAAGACCACACATTCAGATATGTGAAAGAGCTTTTCTGGCTAGTCACCTTATTCCCTATAGTATTCTGGAGAGGCCTGTGGTCTGAGCCAGCTAGGTCTACCTCCCTTCCTCCCACAAGCCAGTAGAGGCCTGTGATGGATGTCTGTAAAAACTTTTGGATCCAATTATCATTGGCAAACACTGTATCCAACCTTTCCCACATGTCCTTCCTTCTCTAAGTAAAGGTAGGACCACTGAACCCTAGATCAAATAACCTAGTTTTTTGGATATTATCATTAAACAATGATATAGTGGTGGGGTTGGGAGGTCTGCCTCCCTTCATCTTAGTAGGAGAGGAAATTCAATTGAAGTCTCCTCCCACAAGCTAGGCCTTATCAATTGAACCTTGGATGAGCTGCATGGATTCCCACAGATCAATCTAGCAACTTTAGAGCTACCTGTGTAGACTAAAGAATAAAAAACCTCCATGCCCATAAAGCTGAGATTCATATGTAAGATTTGGGTATGGTTAAGTAAGATAGAGCACTTCATTTCTTTCCTACAAAAAAGCCCAAATTTTGTTGCTGATATTAGTGAACAGATTGAAGCCAGGGAAGACTTTGGCAATTTTCAAAGTGTTGAGATGAGCCATAGGTTCCAAAATGGCTATGCACCAAAATTTATGTTTTTTATTTAGATGTTTGAGTCTTTTTAAGGATAAGGGGTGGGCAATCCCCCTTATGTTCCAGCACAGCAAGTTGATCATGGGGAGGGGGAGAAGAATAAGGTTGGGACCTGAATTTAGTCCTCCCTCTAGTTTTGTTAGAGCCTGTTTTTATCTGATTGATATGAACCTCCAAACTTTGAAGCACATTTCCTTTTCCAAGGTCTTGTCCTTCTGATTTGTAGTTCTTTTTCTTCTTAGTTTTCTAAATTTGCCAATCTGACTCCAGTTCTTTGTTCATTTCTTCTACCAATTTCTAGCTGGGGGAATCCACCACATGATTCTTTAAATTTTTGGAAGATAAGGAAGCAAGCATCACCTCCCCCACTATCTCAACCTCTGATTGGATCTCCAATTTCTTATCCTTTGTAGCTATCTGACCAGCAACAGTGTTAACATTTCCAACTGTCCCTGCCATAAAGGAGAGATCCTGTTGGATGAGAGACTCATCTGTCCCTGCAACAATAGAGGTCTTCTGGTGCACTTCTTTACTTCAAACTTCCAGGAGAATGTTGTTGGCATCAGCCACCTCCTGCTGAGGTTGGTGGTAAACCCTTCCATTGTGGGGTTTCAACCTATAGCATCTCTCTCTAGTATGTCCAAACATTTTACAATGTTGGCAATAATGTGGTCTTTGCTCCATGATTACTTCTTGTCAAAACCCCCTCTGAGTGTCCCCAATCCAGATTCTCTTGACATCCGGAAGAGTAACATCCCTTTCCACTAAAATTCTTGCACTGGTTGGTCTGGCCTTATTAAAAGTAGCAGCATCAACCTTCAAGGGTGTACCCAAGGTGCACCCAATATTGAACAAGGCATTCAATTTAAATAGGTGCAAAGGCAGCTTAGGTAGCTTAAACCATATAAGCACTGTGGGAGGTTCTTGTGATGGGTCATAATCAGGTGACCATTTTAAAATATTCATTTCTATTCCAGCTATGATGATGGATTGTTTGGCAAATATTCTGGCATAGTCCTCTTCCTTAGTCAGCTGAATTAGGAGATGCCTGCCATCCAGCAGACCTAGCTTCCACTCTGAAATTTTTAAGGAGTCAAAATATTTCCTTACAAGTTCCATCTTTGGGTGGCCCAAGCTGAATTTACCAATTAGAGTAAATTGCACCTCCAAGTTTAAATCAACAATCTCCTTTTTTGAGAAAATAGCAGCTGGTTCCCCATCTTTAAATCCCACTGCATGAATTTAAGAGGCAGAACCTCTCCCAGCAGCAGTGTTATGAAATTCCTGAGGGAGGACTAGTAAGTCAGGGTCTAACAAAGGGGAAGAGGGATTTCCTACCACCCCAGCATAGGTGGATTTAGTCCATTGCAAAGTAGTTTCCATATCAATAGGGGTGGTCATGGTTCACCAAACCAGCACCCCCAAAATAGAGAAATGGTAATAAGCAGGTAACCAAGGAAGATGGCTGGTTCCTAGCCCAACCTAAGAAAGAATAAAAGATACAGTAGAGATAGACCCCATGCCAAAAAAAAACACCAACTGAAAGGAAGTAAAGAGGCTAACAGCTTCAGCTAACCAATGAAACAGTAACTGCTCAGAAAAACCTCAGCTTCCCCCAACAAGACCAAAGGAAACAGTGTTGAAGGTTCAAACCATGCATAAGTAACCCCTTCAAGAGAAATCCAACTCCTATAGCAAGCTCCACAGCAACACCAGGCAACTCCATTACAACCGAAACCCTAGCAGAGCACTGCTAGGTCTAGCTGCCACCTTCATCTCTTTATATATATATATATATATATATATATATATATATATNCTCTCTCTCTTTCTTTCTTGCACTTTATTCTCTATCTATCTTTTTTTTCTCTCACTTTCCCTTCCTCTACTCTCTCACTCGCTCCACCTCACTTTCTCTCTCTTCTCTAAAACTCTTTACCTCTCACTCTTTATTTTTGTCTATGTTCTCCTATAGAGTGTGAAAGAAAGCAATGTGAGGGAGAAAGAGAGGGAGGGAGCACATAAGATGAGAGAAAAAGAGCTCTCCCTCAATCTCTCCACATCTCTCATTTCCCATCTCACTTTCTCTCTCTTTATTTACCACTTCGTCCTTTCCTATCTCTTTGTCACTCCATATCTGTCACCTCCCACTCTTTTATTCCCACTTTACAATCTTCCCTCCTCTCTCTCTCCCACCCTCTCTCTCTCCCCTCTTTTACCCACTTCCTCTCTAATCTCTCTATTCGCATTCTCTCACTTCTCTATCTCTTTCTAACTCTTATCTCTTTCACTATTTTCTCTTGTGCCTCTCTCCCACTCTCTTTCTCCCTCATTCGAACTCCCTCCCTCCCTCCCACCATCTCTTCCATCCTCTCTCTATTTCGTATCTCTCTTCCAACCCTCCCTCAATTCCCTCTCTTCTCTCTCTCCTTTCTCCATCGATCACTCTCTCTCACTTCATCTCTTTGAATGAAAAGCTAGAAAAGAGAAAAGAATGAGTGAGAGAGAGCTCAAGAGAGTAAGAGAGAATGAGATAGGATGGGGTAGAGAGAAGATTGTTAGAGGGGGATTATCTCCCATATCTCTCTCTTCTTTCCCTCTCCCTCTCCCAATCACTCTCTACTGCTCTTTCTCTTACTCTTATCTTCTCCCNCCTTCTCCTTTGTGTTTTAGTACTGTAGATCTTCTTCGCAAGGTGGTAAGCTTCCTTTTCTTCTTATTTTCAATTCTCATCTTGCTTTTTTCAGATCTACAGGTTTTGCAATTTTTTGGAGGTCCCATTTTTACTTTTTTGGTGTTCCTTTTTGCAAATCTGGGTTTTCCCTTTCATTTTGCCTTGATTTTCGCCTTTTAGTTTTTTATCTTTGATTTTGACGTTTTTATTTTGGTTTTTCCTTGCAATTTGGGCTTTGCCCTAAATCTGTGTTTTCGCATTTTTGGATTGTATTTCTTTTTGTCTCAATTTATGCTCCGCATTCCCTGCCTCGACTGGTGTTCTTCTTCACCGATAAGATTTTCGTTATCCTTTCCCTTATTGTTATGTTTTTAATGTTTTGATACTTCCTTTGGTTCTAGTAGTGTGCTTTTATGGGGAAGAGTTTTGCTGAGGCCTTGACGGGGAGTTCCTCTTCGAAGATAGGCTCTTTGGGGTTATTCCCTTCTTCCTTCCATGAAGCTTTGAATGATATTGAGGATGAGAATTTTGGATTTATTAAAAAAGGCAATTAAAAAGAATAAAAAATTTGATTGGTATGTCTCGGAAGAGAAATATGGTATGCTTTCATATTCTTGTAGGCATGTGTTGGTTGAAAAATTGACTTATGGGCTCCCCATACTTGAAATCAATAGACGAGAACTTGATGCTTTGAAGCTTACGAGTTTTTGGCAAGTAGGTTTTTTAGATGGGAGACATATTTTAATTCAACTTTCTAACGATGAAGATTATACCTGTCTTTTCGCTCGACATTTTATACGAATACCGGACACTCCTATGAAAATTTTAAAGTGGACAGTTGGTTTCGACTCTAAATCGAAACCGCCCACTATCCTAATTTGGATACATTTCCTTGGACTAAAGTTTCATCTTTTCAATCCTGAAGTCATGTTTTCCTTGGCTTCTACTTATGAAAAACCTTTAAAAATGGATGGCCCTACTCTTTCCTTATCTCGCCGATTGGAAGCCCGTGTTTTGGTTGAACGTGATATTTTGTTATCATTTTACGATGAAATTTGGATTGGCTCCACGCATCAGGGATACTGGCAAAAAGTTGAAAAAGAAAGGCACTCTCAATATTTTTCTTACTGTCATATGTTTGGGCATGCACCCTCTCATTATTTTCGTTTGCATCCTCATCTTAGACACGGTGGTGTACCAATGGTGCATTCCCCAAATAATCTCATTATTGTCACCCCCTAGGATGGTAAAAATTTTATTATCGATTCTAAACAAAATATTGCTCCTCGTCTTAGACACGGTGGTGAACCAACATTGCAAGCCCCAAATAATCCCATTATTGTCACCCTCAGGATGGTCAAAATTTTATTTTTGAGTCTGAAAAAAATATTGCTCCTTCTGTTAAGGTTGTTGATCAAGAAGATGAGCTTCATTTTACTCTTGCTGAATTACATGCTGAGATTAATGTTAGTCCTCCTCCGACCCTTGTTGTAGGTGATCATGATGGCACAATATATGTGAATCTTCCCTTATCTCCCACTCGAGAGGTCAGTGGGGAACATTTTAATGTTGCTGCAACTCAAATTTTTTGTTCCTCTCCTGTGTTGGGGGACATTGCTAAATTTGATAGTGGCTCTAAACATATTCATAATGATAATTTCTTTCCTGATGCTAAATTCTCTGCTGCCACTGCTGCCTTAGAGGATGAATGGATGGTACAAAAGGCTAGCAGAAAGAAAGGGAAAAGAAACAATGAATTAATCCATCTTGACAAATGTAATATTATTTTGGATAGGAAGTCATATTTGGATGGAGAATAGATCGACAGATCTTCTAGGTCTACTAGAAGAGGAGGCTAAAGAAATTATGTTTAATATCTTGTGCTGGAATATTAGGGGAGTGTCAGACCCTCCCTCCCTTAATAGATTGAAGCATTTAAGTAGGGTCCACAACATTTCCATTTTTGTTGTTCTTGAGCCTTTGGTTTCTAATAACAAAGATCGTATCTTTCGGACTTTCAAAAATTATAAGTACTTTTGCAGCAAAAACAATAAAATTTATATTTTCTGGAAGCATAATATTGATCTTGAAATTGTTGAAGATGATGAACAATATGTACTTCTCAACTTTAAGCTGGATGTTTTTTCAGCTTGGGTTACATTTGTTTATGTTAGCTCCTTACTTTATGATAAATATCAACTTTGGCAGAAGCTTGCTCTTATGGGTGATGCTATCCATGATAATTGGTTTGTGGGGGGGTGGGATTTCAACAAGATTATGAAGTCTTCTGAAAGGAGGGGTGGAGGTCGCTGCAACCCTACGCTCATTGATCATTTTTGTGATAAGATTAAGGAGGTTGTTTTATATGATCAGCATTTTTTAGGTCCTCCCTTTACCTGGCGGAGGGGATCCCTAGCCAAGAGGTTAGATGACTACTTTGGAAATCACTATTGTCTCAATTCTTTTCATGTCTTTAAGGGTCTTCATTTAAATCACGCAGCCTCTGATCATAATCCTATTCTTTTCTCTCTCTCTCTCTCATTTAATACCAAGCTTTTTTCTTATCATTTTAAATTTTTTAACATTTGAACCACTCATGATACCTTCTTGGCTCTTATTAAGCAAGTTTGGAATGTCGATTGTGCCGGCAATCATTGGTATACTCTGTGGCAGCTTCATAAAAAGGTTGTCTCTCATTTACGTAATTGGAATTTTAATGTTTTTGGTAATGTTCATAATAAGGTTCTTGAGGCCTAAATGATGGTTGATAATCTAGAGGCACAAGTTGATTGTTCCCCTTAGAATATGGAGGCTTTAGCTACAGTTCACTCCAACCTTCATGAAGCTATTTCTTTGGAGGAAGGATTTCTGCAACAGAAGGCTAATGATGTTTATTTCTCTAGTGCTAATCGCAACACCAAATATTTTCATGCCTCCCTTAAGCATAGAAAGAATATCAACACTATTCTTAAAACTCATGCTCCTTCAGGAGTTTCTTTAACTCAGGAGGGTGACATTGGTCAGAGTGCGGTTGATTATTTCATTGATATATTTATGTCTACTTCTCAGGTGCTTCCAGTTAAAGCTTCTCTCTTTGATAAAAAGCGTCAGTATGTTAATTCTGTTAATCTTTTTGAGGTGCCTACTGAGCAAGAAATTTTCTCTTTTTTTAAAGATATAAACTCCAACAAAGCCCCTGGACCGGATGGTTTCACCTCTTCCTTTTATGTTTCTTGTTGGGATATCATTAAAATGGAAATTACACTTGTGGTTCAATGCTTTTTTAAGGGGGAAGATCCTGGGAAAAACTTTACCCCCACTTTGATTTTGCTGATTCCCAAAGAAACTGATAAATCTAGTTGGGACAAATTTCGTCCCATAGCCCTCACTTCGCTTATTTCTAAAGTTTTGAGCAAATTGATGCTTTCCATGATAACACCATTCTTACCTAATATTTTCTCGCCTAAGTAGTCTGCTTTTGTTAAGGGTAGAGATATCACTGATAATATTTTGCTGGCACAAGAATTATATGAGGATCTCGATAAGAAATGCCGAGGAGGGGGGGGGGGG
>JXCR01145848.1:118581-135925 GCA_002079205.1 Phalaenopsis hybrid cultivar
AACATGATATTTAAACTAGACATCAAAAAGGCTTCCAATATTATCAGTTGGGATATCGTTATTAAAATTCTTCATGCTCGTGGTTCTCATCATGATTTCATTTCTTTTATCAACATATGACTTTATAATAATCATTACAATGTGATGGTTAATGACAATTCTTACTGTTTTTTTTTCTGCGTGTAGAGGTATTAAGCAAGGTGACCCTCTTTCAACTGCAATCTTTATAATTTCTTTTGATTATTTCTCTAGACTAGTCAATGAGCTGCAACATAATAAGGTGTATACTCACTTTCATCATTAGTCCAAGATTTTGGTTAGTCATCTTGCTTATGCCGATGATGCTATTCTATTCTCTAATGCTAGTAAAAATACCATCAAATTGATGATGCGCGTTCTTGAGGAATTTCAAAATACTTTCGGCTTAAAATTTATTAGAGGTAAGTGCAATCTTTACTTTGGTAAGTATGTTAAAATCTCGATTACTAATTGGGCTACCTCTTCTACTGGTTGTTACTCTGCCTCCCTTCCGCTTAAATATCTTGGAGTTAACCTTCTAAGAGGTCACCGGAAACAAACTCAGTTAGATGATGTTGTGGATAAAATCAAATCTAAGATTGAGGATTGGTGTAATATTTTTCTCTCTTATGGTGTTCTTGTTAGTATCCCAATGTATGTTATGCAAGTTCTCAATCTTAAGAAGAGTACCCAACTTACATTAGAGAGATTGTTTAATCAGTTTCTATGGTATGGTACTTATTCTAGCAAGCATTGGACTAATTTTAAGATGGTTTGTAAACCTAAGGCTACTGGTGGCTTAGGGATTAAAAATTTGGATCAAATTTCTGCTATTAATATGGGCAAGTTATAGCTTAAATTTCATGCCAACAATTCTTTATGGGCTAATTTTCTTCACCATAATTATTGCTCCCATTACCACTCGGTTGTCTTTCAATGGAGGGTGGGGATTCCAAGATTTGGAAAGCCATTCTTAAAGCAAGAACTATGGCTAGTAAATTTATCTATTAGGATGTTGGGGAAGTTAAGATCCCCGTGTGTCATGATCAAAAGGGATTGGGGGATGAGGATTTTTTTCTTCAATAAGGTGTCTCTAATTATTTGATTGTCTCTGATTTGTGGCTTCATGGTAATTGGGATGTCAATAAATTGAATGAATATTTTAGCATCCAGGCTGCTAGAATCTCTAAAATCCCTATTAAGAATAGTATGAGAGATACTCCTATGTGGAAAACCACGGCTTCTACCTCTCTCACTAAAATGCACTATACTAACCTTTATTAATTTAGAAATTGGAGATGGGGCGGTTTATTTGGAACAAATTTTTATCACCATCTATGTCTTTCTTCTTATGTAGGTTTTTTCTTAATATGCTACCTTTGGATTATATTTTGAAACTTAAAGGATTGAAATTGGTGTCTCAATGCTATCTTTGCAAGACGAATTTGAAAACGACTGAGCATCTTTTCTTCCTTTGTCCCTTAAAGGATTGAAATTTGTGTCTTAATGCTATCTTTGCAAGGCAAATTTAGAAACGACTGAGCATCTTTTCTTCTTTTGTCCCTTTGTTATTGCTACTTTGAATATGTTTGGTGATCATTTTAATGTCACTTGGAGGCTTACATCCTCTTTTTTTTATTATCTCTCTATCTGAAGAGATGCTACACAGGTGGATGAAAAGCTCTTTTCGTTTCCTCGGTGGTTCTTTGGTTTATTTCACTCTAATCTCACTGTCTCTAATATTCTTGCTCAGTTTCAAAGAGCTTGCATGGCTCTTTCCTTAACCAATGATCTGGTGCTTGCAAGGTTGGGGACGATGGCCATCTTCTTTAGATGGCAACCCCCACCTTCAAGTTTCTTTAAGTTTAATACTAATGGCAGTTGGAATTCCAATGTTGCGGGTGCGGGGAGTAGCTTGAGGAATCCTGCTGGGTAGTGTCCATTTTTCTTTGCATCTCTTCTTTTCACCTCTACACCGTTAGAGGCTGAATTTTGGACTTTATTATTAGCCTTGCAGGTTGTTGCGCAGCTTAAGCTCTCAAATATTATTTTTGAGACAGGTTCGCAAATTCTTTTTAATGAGTTTTATAAGGCTACGTGGCCAAGATGGGATTTGCATGAATCTTATTTGTGATGTTATCCAACAATACAATTTAAATATTCAGTTATCCTTTATTTATAGGGAAGGCAATTCCTTGGCTAATTGGTTTGCTAATAAGGGTAGGGGGTCGACTCAGGTAATTTATAGGATTTCTCCCATGTCGAAGCTTAGTTCTTTTATTTTGGGAGACTTGATTGAGCTCCCTTTTATCAGAATTCAGTAGTTTCTCTGGTTGTCTTCTTTTCTTTTTATGCTTTATGTTTGGAATTTTTTCTTTTTCTGGTGCTTTTTCATGTCTAATAAGGCTCCCAAGTATATTTTCTCTATGAGTTGGGAAGGTTTCGGCTTTCATGTTTTATGCAAGGAAAATTATGCTGGCATCCATGTTTATGCAGGAAAAATTATGCTAAGTATATGGTTTTACTATTTTTGGATCCATAATGTGTTTATACAGGAAAATTATGTTGCCATTTCATGTTTAAGCGGGAAAAATTATGTTGAGATTTGCAAGCTTTATGATAAATTCACACCTCATATTACTGCCTAGAATTTGTTTATTTTTGCACTTGGAGCTGTATTTGCAGGGATCCTTCACGCTACTAGACTTTCTCTCGAGTTTCTCAAGTTGCACTTATCTACACTACAAGATTTCTTTTGTTTGGGATGTTACTCCTCCAACTGGCTCATGGTAGCACCTCACTTACCTTTTGGCAGATCGAGCTCGCTATTTTCTACCACTTTGGGTACATGTGTTTTTTTTGGTATACTTCTCTTTTTGGTATACGTTTTGGTGCACATGTATTTATGAGTTTGCTTTTCTTTTAGTTTTCTTTTGTGTCGAGTTGTGGTTTTAGGAAAATGGAACCCCTAGGACCTTTTTGTATTTCTTTCTGTTTGTAGATGTGGTTCGAATTTTCCTCCCATATTTTGTAACCCTTTTTTATTTAAACGCGTAGGGAGCCATGAGTTGCTCTTTAATTAAAAAAATATATATTCGGTGCTTTGGGTTGGATGGTGGTATCTCTCACGTGATATGAAAGCTTTAGGTGGTATAAACCTAAAAAAAAATTTGGTGTTAGATATGTAAATACATATGAATTGGGAAAAATGTATGTAAATGCCTCAAACTAGAAAGATACATAGTTGAACTTTTTGTGTGGCTAGATAAAAGTTACATCTAGTTACTTAAGGACATGTTCCAAGATTTACTTTTGTGGTGTCATGATTGTGTCTTGCATGAGCATGATGATTGAGTTATTATTTTTCGGAGCATGCATAATTTTCAACATAAGTACCATTCAATATCCAATTTTTATGTATCTAACACATAAACTTCAATTTTTACATACCCACCACCCAATTATTATGTATTTACATATCTAACACCAAAATTACAACATTTACATATCTACCACCCAATTCTTATATGTTTACATTTATTACACCTAAATTTCAGCTTTCTTTCCCAAAATCTCTGACTTTGGTGGCTTTTGGGCAGCATTCATTGGGTTTTTTTTTGTGGCTTTTGAGCTACATTTATGAAGTATGTCTTATGGCTTTTGAAGGTGTTTTTGTTGCCTAAATAGCTACAGCTTTGGGGGGCTTTTCCCGTTTATTTGAGCTGTGGTTTTGGAGGTGTTTGAGACTATTTTGGGCCTCTCATGAGCTGCAGTTTTGAGGGGGTTTAACGGTGGCATTTTTTATGCAGTATGAAAGATTTGGATGGTGTGAATGTAACATTTAATTTTAGAGATTAAATGTGTGAATACCTATGAATTACGGGCTAGGTATGTAGTTGTTACATTGGTGTGATTCTCTTATTGTTTGCTTAAAATCTTGTTTGCAAAGGATACATTTTGGGTTGATTTGTGAATCATTAGACCACATTTTTTTAGTCTTTTCATCGATTTTTTTAGATGTAGTTTTGAGAGTTGATCCACATTTTACCTCTTCGCTCTTTCAGGTGGATTGTTCCCTCCCCTCTCTGACCCTATTTTTTTTCTTTTCTTTCCTTGCTTCTTGGTTCGATTTGTGTGCTTATGCCTGAAACATAAGTACACCTATATAGCCCTGGCTATATATGAACCATCAAGCAATGTCTTAAGTTAAATGGTTCTTTTTTAGGTATAAGAGTCATGATGACAAAGGTATCTGATAGAACAGAATAATATTGCATCCTACGACATTGAGACCCGACCTCGTGACAATATTATTCACCAACACTAGACTTGCGATGACCCTGACCTTCTTTGGTTGCTGCTGGTCTTATCCGATAGTGTGATCTACTCGCGGACAATTAAACTTATAAAATATAATGATAAGAACAGATATGTAATTTATAAAATATTTTTGACAACTAAAATAGATATCCATTTTGTTTATATGTATGAAGTCTATATCCATGACAAAATATAAACCATAAGTAATACAATATGATTGTCCACTTGCTAATTACCTATACTGGGCTAAGGATTACCCTCCTAAGATTGTGTTCTTAGAAAATTCTAGTTGAATGTTGGGCTTTATACACTTGGATGACCGATGTTTGCCTTCAGAGTCCATCTAGAATGCTATAATCTGAGCCCACCAAAACCTAAATTCTTATAGTCCACTTTTGCTTTTTGTTATTCACTTATTATTTTCTTCGGGTTTTCTCTGTGTTTCCTATGGTTTTCTTTGATTTTTGTGAGTTACTTGCATTTTTCTTCAAGTTTTAAGTGAGTTTCTTTATCGTTTAACTTGTACACATATGCATGCATGCTTGCCCTGCTAATTACATCCTCTACTATACTTATTTACTTCCACCTACAATGTCAATCCCATTTGCAGATGAAGCAGACCCACCAGGTACACCGCTTTATTTTATATTTACAGCATTTTATTTTCTTTAATGTACATTCTACTGTTCTTCTTTATTGTACATTCTACTGCTCTTCTTTACTGTACATTTAGTACTTTTCTTTATTGTTGGTTTCCTTTACTTCACCTCTTACTATTTTCTTTATGTGTACTATGCCTTTTAGAATGGAAATACAGTAATCTAGTTTTATAGAAGGTACCCAGCAATAGACGAACGACCCAATAATTACATGAAATATTGAACCTGAAACTCCTATGATGAGAGCTTTGAGCTAACAACATGGGCAGAATGTCAAGGATGTACAGAAGAACAACTTTGAGAGAGTAAACAAATCTACAATAGCAAATATTTCCTTAGAATTAAATAACAAGCCATAGGTTTTTGAGGTTCTTTGCCTAGTGCAACAAAAATCCACACATTTTCTTTTAAGCTCCTACACAATCATGTTATGCGGCATAAGTCCTAACTAACTTTAGGCTCCAAGATCGTTATCTGGTACGGGTAAATCCTCCTATCTTTCAGGCTATTTGTATGATTGTGTCATGCAAATCTAAGCACTAAATAATAATAATTGATAGAATGAAACATTCAATATTTTATATTTTAAAATTGAAGCCAAACCATATGATAGCTTGGGAAGTCATTGATGTTCTCTTCAGACAACCTCTAGTTTTCTCCCTTTAGATTCCATAACAATATTCCAAATTTGAGCCATTCTCATTTATCACTCATTGGTCCTATCTTTGAAAGGTCCTACCCTTTGAAATTCTTGAAGATAATACTTTCTGATCAAAATCGAGAGTTTTGTTAGGTAACCTCGGTCATTTAGGATGTAATTAACTATAAGGGCTTACCCTTATAGGAAACTTTAGAACCCAGTTTAATATAAACCCTATCTAATATTTCATATTAGATATGAGAACTTATCGGTCAATATAAAGGTTCACAGAATAAAATGAATGTCATATATTCTTTAATTTATTTAATCGAGCCTCATGGATAAATGATATGTCTATTCCTCGGGATATGTATGTCACTTGTGGTGTTGTTTCTGTTTATTTAAACTATTGTCTATATGGGATTGGTTCAATCTCGTATTTTTAAAATAAAAGTATTTTTTTTCAAAATTAATATATATATATATATATATATATGTATCATGTTGACGTTGAGGGAGGCGGCTGAAGCTCTACTTGGGTTTGGTTTCTGATGGCTGTTTCTTGGTGTTGCTTTGCTTGGAGGTGGACTTGGAAGTTGTTAGCTGAAGTTGATCCTCTTTGCTGTTTGAAGAAGGAGGTACAAGGGAGGTTCTTTGCTGTTGGTGGTGCTACTCAATTCTTCCTGCTAGTGGTTTACTGTTCAATTGGGTTGGAAGCTGGTTTCTATCTTCTCTGCTGTCTTTTTAAGTTGGTTTCTGATTTTTTTCTTTTTATCTTCTTCCTGGGTGTTGTGACCTAGTTTTGTTTTTATCTTGGTTTCATTATGGAGAGGTGCCCTATTAATGTTGAAGTTAATGCCCAGTGGACCCAAGCTACTTATGCTGGGGTGGTTGGGTTTGGTCAGGAGATTCTTAAAACTTTTGAACATTTCATCTTCCCTCAAGCTCTTCATGATCCTGCAGTAGGCAAAAAGTCTTGTCCTTTTGTAAATCCTCTTAAAACTAAGGAAGGGGAACCTGCGGTCCTCTTTTCTCCAAGGGAGATTTAGTCTCTCAACGATTCCATCAAATTTTCATTAGTAGGTAAATTTCAATTTGGACATCCTAAGATGGATTATGTCAGAAAATACTTTGATGATCTAAATCTTACGGGTGCTTGGAAGCTTGGACTGTTGGATGGGAGGCATCTCCTGATGAAGCTATCTAATGAAGAAGGCTATGCAAGGGTTTTTGCTAAACAATCTCTGTTAATAGTTGGAACTCCTATGAAGCTAAGGAAGTGGACCCCGGGTTTTGATCCCAGCAAGGAGTCCCTAATTGTTCCAATTTGGTTCGAATTGCCCAACCTCCCCATTCAGTTTTACCATCAAAATGTTTTGTTTAACATTGGCAGAACTCTGAGCTGTCCATAAAATGGAAGCCTCCACTTACAAGTTGGCTAGACCAGCTAGGGCTAGAATTTTAGTTGAAAGGGACATAACACTGTCTAATGTGAAAAGAATCTGGATTGGCACTCAAGATGAAGGTTTTTGGCAAAGCATTATGGCAGAACAGACCTCGTTACTGTCCACACTATAGAATGTTTGGACACACTGTGGAGAAGTGTTACGGACTTCACCCACCATCCGAGAAGGTTACTGGCCAAAGTACAAGTGTTGGAAATATGGGGCAAAACTTTGGAATTGGGAATGAGCAAAGGAAGATTGTTACACCTAATGACAGTAGAGTAAGGGAAGAAAATCACACTAAGAAGTGAGGTTTTCCTCCTTCCACTGACATTGCTAAGTTAGGTGAGAGACAATTGGAAATTGAAGATAATGATCAAAGACAATTAGATATCAACCCTCATAAAGCTGATATCCCCACCATTAATTTGTTAACAAATGTGCTAACTGAGGAATGGCAAGTGCAAAAAAGCAATAAGAAGAAAAGGGGGAAGCATAAACATAAATATAATCAGGAAGTTGTTGATGGAAATTCCAGCATTCAACAGCCTGACTTATACCTTAGGACAAGAGGAAAAGGGAGGACCTTTTCACAATGATGAACCTTTTGTGCTGGAATTGTAGGGGTGTAGCCCATCCCTCCTCTCTTCAAAGATTAGTTAATCTAGTTAGAACTTATAAAATTTGGTATTTTGCTATTTTGTAACCTATGATTACAAAAAACTTTCAGAATATTTTAAGAAAATTTCCAAAAGTTACCCATTTTGCCAACTCTAATAACAAGATTTGGCTTTTTGCTAGATCTGAATTTCAGTGGACAATACTATATAATCACCCTCAATTCATCCACTTTAAATTCAATATTGGTGTTCATTTAGGCTATACTACATTTGTCTATGCCAGCTGCATTGCATGGTACCAGAATTCCCTGTGGTCAGATCTAATGAATGTTAGCCACACAATAAACTCCTTCGGATTCTTGGAGGGGATTTGAACTGTGTTACTACTTTTGCTGAGAGAAGAGGTGGAAGACCTCCTTTACAGTCTCCAATCAATAAATTCAATGATTTTCTTTTGGTTTCTCTTTATGATTTGGGGTTTCAAGGTCGTAAATTTACTTAGAGCAGGAGGTCTATGTGGGAAAGACTGGATAGGATGTTGGGTAACTCTAAATGGCTTCAGACTTTCCCTTTCACTATAATAACTCATTTACCAATGGCTGGGTCTGATCATAAGCCCCTCCTTTGCACTATTCAGAATGATCCAAGGCCTGAGGGATCCTCTTTTAGATTTCAAAACATGCAGAATCTTCATACTGGTTTCCTCATGCAGGTGAAAAAGGTGTGGCAATCTAATGGGGAGGCTAACCCTTTGGTAAATCTTTGGAATCTTCAAAGGAAGGTAGCTTCTCATCTGAAGAGGAGGAATTGGACAGATTTTTGAAACATTCATGACAACTTAATAGCTGATCAAAGGAAAGTACTTAATATGGAAGAAGGTTTCCAGTAAGGCTTAAACACTGAAAGAGATTTGCATGAAGCTAATGAAGAACTTCTGGCCCAGATTAAATACAATGAAACCTTTTTGAAGTAAAAAGCTGCTATTATAAGATTTATTGAGGGGGACAGAAACACTAGTTTTTACCATGCTTGCATAAACTTCAAAAGAAAATGTAATATGATACTTGCAATTACAAATTCTGAAGGGAATATCTTATCTAAGGCTGATGAAATTGCTCAAGATGCAGTACACTACTTCCAAAATTTGTTAAACTCTCACCCCTCTTCTAGGTCTCTGATCGATGCTACTCTCTTTGTTGATTGTCAAGACTATGTCCACTGCTTAAAGCTGATTCAAATACCTTCTAATCTAGAGATTAAGGCAGCCCTTGATTCTATTGATGGCCAAAAAACTGTTGGACATGATGGCTTTAATGCCAATTTCTATAAAGTGTCTTGGTCTGTTATTAGGGGTGAGGTTATAGCTACTGTTCAGAATTTTTTCAGGGGTGCAGATCCTCCAAGATATTTTACTGCCTTGAATCAACTCATGAAATGGTGGGGTGATTTCAAACCAATTATTCTAACCAATGTAATCTCTAAAGTTATTTGCAAAATCATTGTATTCAGGCTCCAACCTCACCTCCAGAAACTCATCAGTTTAAACCAGGTTGCTTTTGTGAAGGGCAGAACCATATCTGATAATATACTGTTGCCACAGGAACTGATATTAGATTTAGACAGAAAGTGTAGAGGAGGCAATGCTATCCTTAAATTGGATATTAGAAAGGCTTATGATACCATTAATTGGGATTTCATTTTGGAAACTTTATCAGCTAGGGATTTCTCAGTGGTTTCATTAGCTTGATCAAAAGATGGCTCCATTGCAACAACCATTCAGTGCTTATCAATGGCAAATGTCATGGTTTTTTCTCAGCTTCCAGAGGAATCAAAGAAGGGGACCCATTGTCTCCTAAAATTTTTATACTGGCTATGGATTACTTATCTAGATTATTAAATCAGATGTTTTTCCTTGCTCCTCATTTGTCTTACCAGCATAAATTAAATTTATGTATTAGTCACCTCTCATATGCTGATGATGTCATTATCTTTTCCAATGCTGTTAAACCTGCTATTAAGGCCATTTATAAGGGTCTAAAACAATTTCAGCATACCTCAATTATGGAGGAAACAAAAGTGTCAAATATTTGTTAGCACTAATATTTCTCCACAGATCAAGAGCTAGATCTCTCAGTATACTTTATTTAGCCAATCCTCTCTGCCAGTTAAATATCTTGGGGCCAAACTTTTGAACGGAAGAACTAAGCAAACACAGTTCAATGATGTGATTGACCAGATCAAAGCTAAATTACTATGTTGGACGAATTCTTTTCTTTCAAATGGGGGGAGAATCACTCTTCTGAAAAGCATACTGACAGCTACCCCTTCTTATGCTTTACAAATGTTTACAATGAAGAAAGGAACTCAAATACTTTTAGGCAAAATTTTCAACGAGTTTCTATGGGCTGGATAGAAGAAACAATGTCACGGGTTGTCATGGCAGAAGCTTTGCAAGCCTTTATCTACAAGTGGTCTAGGTTTTAAGGACTTTCAGCACATGAGTTTTATTAACTTGTACAAACTATGGAAAAATTTCAGAGCCCAGGAGAGCCTTTGGGCTCAATTTATTAATGGAAAGTATTGTAGATCTGTTCACCCGAACCTTGTTAAATTTAAGCTGGGTGATTCTAGAATTTGAAGGAAGATGCTTGAAGTTAGAAATCAAGCTGAGGAACTTTTTATCTGGGAATTGGGAGAGGGAAAAACAAATTTTTGGGTTGACAGATGGGTTTGGAATGGGGACAAACTCAAGTGCAATATCAGCAATCCAAATTATCAGGAATTTGTGAGGGATTATTGGTTTGAAGAGTAATGGAATACCAGGATGCTGAACACTATCCTAAATAATGATCAATTTCAACTGGTCACAAACACTCTTTTTGTCATAGCTAAAAGGACAGGCTTATCACCAAGAACTCCTCCTCACAGAAACTCTCTGCATTTATTTATCAAAATTCTTTCCAGTGGCCATAAGTTGAGTGGGGAAAAGCAATTTGGAGTAAGTGGTGAACTAACTCTATATCCTTTTTCTGCTATAGGCTATGGTTATCTTTACTCCCAACAGATGATATTCTGAAATTGAAGGGGCTGAGAGGACCATCTTGCTGATATCTGTGTATGGAGGAGGAGGAAACTCTTGAGCATCTTTTTTTTACCTGCAATTTTTCTCAACTAATATGGTCTGAACTAGTGTTACAGCTAAAGGTTGATACTTTTAAAATCTGTTAGGATATCTTTGCTAATTCTTGGAGGGATTGGAAGGCGACCAACCTTCAAGCTATTCCAAGTTTGGTGGCATGGTGTTGACCTCACTTTTGGTTGAAGTTTAGTTTTTTCTCTTTAGTAGCCTAAGGTCTAGCCATAGGACTTTCTTATTGACTATTCATAGAAAACTAGAAAAGGAACCCTCACCATTAGAAATTCTACACTCCTCTTTACTTAACTTGAAGTTCCACATATTGGTCCTAACCTCAAGCACTTAGTAGGTGGGGTCATTATGGAGGAACTCAAGATGAGTCACCCTTAGGACTACTAGACCTTAGGGTTGACCCTGGGTGTTGTTTTAGGGCTTAAGGTATATATTTGCACTCACAATCACTCACAATCCTAAACTTAAACTTCTAGGCTTTGGTCCCTTGATACTTTTGGAAGACTCATGTAGGTAGTCCCCTAGGGTTTGGCTAAGACCTCTATATAGAGGACCTAAAATGGGGTTTCCATTGGTTCATGGCTTATTGATGATGGTTGGCACTCCAACTCTACCAAGATACCCAACCTATCATTTTGCCCATAAATTCCTCCAAATTACCTAGATACTCTTGGGACCCAAATTTGGCCAAAATTCTCAAATTTACCCAAAATACCCAAGTTGGTTTAAAAATCATTTCAAACACCTTGAAAACACCCAAACTACCCAAAATCACCAAAATTGGTCAAATTACCAAAATGCCCCCTCCTTAGCCCAAGATTCCAAAAATTCCAAAAAATCCAAAAAATTTCCAAAACCTCCCACATATTCCCAATTTCATTTTTCTCAACTATTACATGATCCAATTTGACCATCATTTAACAAAACCCCCGAATTGCCCTTTAAAGGCCTATATTTTCCCCAAATCACTCCAAATGTTTATCAAATTGGTCTCAATTTACCCAAATTTCAATTCTAAACTCCAATCCACTCTTGATGTGACCAATATATACCAAATATAAGCTCAATTTGTCCATCATTTGACCCAATTTTGATTTAGATCAAAACCCCAAATTTGGCCCCATGACTTGGTTCCACTAAATTGAAACCATGGCCTACTCAAATTGCAAGAATTTGTGTTGAAAAACCTTCATAATATTTTGATACATCAAAATTGACCTTCAATTGGCCTTAGTGAGGCCTCAATTTCATTTCATTTCAACCAAGTCCAAAAAGCTCCAAATTGGCCCCAAATTGGCCATGTCTCAAAATCTCACCAAATTGATGGCTTTAGCCCCAAACTTTCCACTAGATCCCTTCATGAAAAATCTTCACAACAACTCTCTTGATCATTTAAACCATTCAATTTAGACATAGCCCAAGGCTAGCCCAACCTAGACTCATGTCTGGCCCAACATGACCAAATTGACTAAATTTCACAAATCCCTCAAATTGACCCACTAATTGAACTCAAATTCACTTCAACCCTTCACCAAAAATCTTCATAACAATCATATACATGCACTAAAGATCAATCAATTAGGCCAATTTACATGGCTAGCCTAGCCCAAACCCAAGCTTTGATCACCTGAACCCACATTGAACCCATGCACTAAAGATGGCATAACTACCCCAAAGTCACAAAATTAATGACTCCACAACCATTAGTTGGACCCTAGTTGCCAGCCTAAACCTCTTAAAACCACCTAAACTAAGCCATGGACCAAAGGTCTCCTAAATCAAGGGATTTAATGACATATTTGCTTAAGCCTTGGATATTTTTTCCAAAATAAAGCCTAAAATCATTAAATAATTGTGACATATTCCCCTGCCTCACCTGACCTCCCTAGCCATCTCCCCTGGCCGCCCGGCCAGCTTAGTGGCTAGAAAATGGCCAAACCGAGAGCCATCCCCATGGAATTAAACCCAATTCAAACCTAGAGGCCAACTAATCCAAATTAAAGCTTAGAGCCTCTCTGTTCTCCATCTAGGCAGCACATTTAACCCACCATTTGGCCATGGAAGAAAGCCTAAGTCCATTTTTATAAAAAGCTCCCCTCCATGGCCATGGACAGAGAGAGATGAAAATTCATCTAAGAGACTTCCCCAAATTGATCGCAAAGCCTCTTTGAGACCTCCTCAGTGCAACCCAGCCACCACATTGCCCTGAATCACCTTGCAGGAGCCCAATTTTTTAACTCAAAACCTTACCAGAGATAAAACAAAGCTCTCCACACCTCTACACTCCACCAAACTCAAATTAAACTTACCCACAACTTCACAACATTGAAAGAAGCCAAAGCCCCATCAAATCCCCATTCTATAGAGTCCCTAGTATAGATTTTGATCAACACCTGAAATTGGCCTTGATCGACTTTGGGTCTAGGCATTTCACCAAGACCAGAGGCTTAATCCATTGCTAATTTGGACCCTAAAGAACATGTCGAGACTTCTGATTGAAGCTTCCCTTCTCAGAGCCAAGTTATTGATCTCCACTTCCTCCCGAGCCTATTTTGATTCTCCATTTAATTAGGCTTGACTTAATTGAATGATTATCGTATGGATATGTTTGTCTCACTTAGACGAGTTCATAGGATTAAACCCGAAGTTATTTAGTTGAGTCTAGGCCGAGAACTTAGGATTTCAGTGCGGACGGTCAAGGGATCACTCTATCGGGGATGATGACATAAAGCCGTCCAATCGCGCGTGTATCGGATGGATGGAGGAGATCAAGCCGGACAGCGTTTCCTTACATGAATTTTTGGCCGAGTCAGCGGTTATGTGGATAGCGACATCCAACCAGAGAGTGCCACGCGTGCCTTCAGAGTTGCCTAGGATCCAGTTAGCGTCGCGTGTTTAAATAGATAAATAGGGAATTTAAAAAATTAGAAAATAGCCCTAGCTTTAAAAACTCATATCTTGGTGTAGAAAAGTCATAAAAATAAAATAAAAATACCCTCTTTCTCAGCGAACAGAGGATAACAATGTAGAAATGACTTGGCATCCATTTGATGCGTATTTTATTTTTAATTAATTAAACACTGATTTGAATGTTTTGATTCTCCATGCATGTAGGAATATCACTATGGCTTGAAATTTTAGCATCTTGTTGCCTCTGTCTTGGGGAACCTGCTTTGATTTTTCCAAAGTCAGAAAAGGTCCCTAGACAGAGATCCATATTTTTCAAGTTTATGTCTATTATTTGCATAAATTAATCATGATAATTAACATGTTTCTTAGAAAATTCCAGAAAAATTTTGGAAGGTTCACTATGACTAGAGGACACCTTGGAAATAATTTCATGAGTTAAGTCATTAGAATTGCACTCAATCTTTACCAGCCCTAAAACACAAAGAAAATTAATTTTGGGAAACATAAACATATAAATAACTTGATTTTTAATCTCCACTATTCTTTAGAATCTAGAGAACTCACCATAACAATTTCAAAGCATTTTGAGTCCATTTGATGGCTTAAATTGATTTTTCAAGTTAAATATCTTTTTTGGCACTTAAATGATTTTTAAAAATCAAAATTATAACCAAAATTTTACAAAAACTTATTTTTTAAGTTATATGTGATCAAGGGTATTTTCTAAAAATCAAATGGAGTTTAAAATAAAAACTTGATTTTTGAGCCCATTTTGAATATTTAAAATAATTAAAAAATCCATAAAAATCACAAGATTAATAAAATTCATGGAAATACTCTAAATTGCTTCCTAAGCACTTAGGAATAATTAAGAAATTTTTCTTGATTTTCTAAATAAAGGTACTGAATTTTAAAGCTTAAAAAATAATATTTTAAAAGCTAAAAATGGATTTTCACTAAAATAATTCCAATAAATCAAATAAAATTCAAAAAATATAATTTTTTATCCTTTTGGTCCTTTGACCTTAGGAAGATTTTCCAAAAATATAAAATTTAATTTTCCCCATTTCAAATTTTTTATATTTAATAAATACCCCAAAAATTAAAATAATTCTTAAAATTCAAATAAAATTCAAAAATTATGAAACTTGGTCGAAAGGTTTCTCTATTATATGTCTACCTCCAGTAGAAATTTCAAGAGATTAGAAATTTTGGAATTTTTTTTGAAAAATCATATTTTTGCATGAAGATAATTATATAAATTAAATGAAATTTTAAAAAATCATATTTTCTAATCTCATGTCTTAATTGACCCATGAATGAGGTAGGATAAAAATTTCAAAGTCATTTGGATTAAATTTGATAAATTATGAAGTGTTAGAGCCTTAAGGGAAATTGTGTAATTTTGGAAATGTAGCCTTAATTAACATTTATGCTTAATTAAAGGAGGGAAATGGGCAGCCTCTGATCTTCTTCAGTTTATTTAGGTGGTTGAAACACAAGGGGTTAATTGGCAGAAACCAACCTCACTTTCTTAATTAAAAAGATAAGTTAATAAATTTCAAGATTATTAAATTTTGGAAGTTTATTAAAAAAATGAACCTATGACTTAGGGTTTTAATAAAATTTTGAAGTCAATAATTAATCAATTTAATGCCCCTATTTGATTTTTAAATGAAATTCAAATAATAAATCATGATCACCTAAAGCTTTACCTTTTCAAAACTAAATAAGACATTCACCTAGGTCTTAAGGGCTTAGTAGTAATCTAAGTTAAATCATGATTGATTAAATGAGGATTAGAAAAACAAACACAATAAAAATTAGAACAGCTCTCAAACACTACAAGCCCAATTAGGACCAAAAATTGGCGAAGTGTTCCAATAACACTAGCTTGTCTCTTTAAGGGTCTTCACCTAAATAATATTCAAAATTAAATTACAAATGATAATAACCTTACTCTTAGGGATAATTGATACATCAATGTTAATTGAGCATTAGGGTGTTCATAGGATGAATTATTAAGCAACATAATAAGTTTAAGTGAGCTCGAGGCTTTTCACCAGGTGATAAGAGGCAAGCATGGACCTGCTTTCTCTTAACCTGTTGGATACCTCGGAGAGCTACTAAGCTTAATATGTTTTGCTTGACAAATATCATCCTTAATTAAATAGATAAGGACCCACAAGATATGACCTAGAGTTTGGTAGGTCGTAAAAATTTTACATCCCCGTTTCATAAAAACTGCCTTAACATGCCTTTTGAGTTTCAGGTGGTGGAACGAGAAAACTCGCTAGATACGCTTTTACAATTTTTAGCATTGTCTTTCTTTTACTTTTATGCTATAATTTTGTGCTTATACAAACTTGAATGCTAAACAATGATGCCACCCTGCATTAAAACTAAAACTATCAAGATAGCCACAAAACCAAAACCAAAACTAAAACTAAAATCAACCAAAATAAAATTCACCCCCACAACATTCAAAATATAAAACAACTCAAAATTTAATCACAAACATTCAAAAAAGCTACAATTGCAACTAGATTAAGATGTCTCTATCGGATGATCGGGAAATCCTCGGAGGAGGTAACATACGGTTGCTAACAAGGCTTCCCATAGTCTAAATGAAATTATGGAACTCATTAAGTTGAGTTTTGTATGTTCATTTGGACTAAGTGAATCTAATAGAAAATAGTTGTGCTGGAACGAGGGAATCATAAATCCTAACTGGTGTCGCTCTAATCAACTTTAACATGCCCCCATAAAATTTAAAGAACTTCAACCATAGGGCCACCTGATTTGACATCATAAATTGATACACCAGAAAACTCAAACTCGTCGCGGTGAGGAACTTGGAGCTAGCATGGTGGGCAGCATGACCATCTTCAATAGCAAAACCTGTCTTCCCCAGCTAAACAAATCTTTCTTCCTTAGTTATAAACAACAAAGCCATAGGACTTCGAGATTTTTTGCTTGTGCAACGTAAATCCTCACCTTATCTTTAGGCCTTTGTAAAGCTCTGTCATACAATATAAGCCATAACTCATCTTAGGATTCCGAGGTCTTCGTTCATCATGACCTAAATCCTCACATCTTCAAGGCTATTTGTGTGATCGTTTCACACGAATGTAAGCCCTAACTAATAAAATCGGTAAGATGAAACACTTAAATATTTCTCTTCAAAATTGAAGCCAAACATTAGGATAGCTTGGGAAGTCACCGAGGTTCTCCCCTAGATCCATGACATCCCCTTGTTCTTCCTCCTTTGGACTCAACAACAAAATGTTCCAAATTTGAACTGATCCCTTTTCAGCCCTCTACGTCCGATCTAATTGAAAAGTCCTACCCTTTGAAATTCCTTGAAGATAATATTTCCTGATTTTTATCGAGAGTATTATTACTAACTATATGGGCTTGCCCTTATAGGAAGCATGTCCGAATCCAACTTAATATAAACCCAATTTAATTCTTTATATTAAGTAGGGTAACTTGTTGGCAAATATAAAGGTTTTACAGACAAAACAGACGTCATATGTTCCTTAGTTTATTTGATCGAGCCTCATCCTCAAGTCTTGTGTTTA
>JXCR01145849.1:0-12206 GCA_002079205.1 Phalaenopsis hybrid cultivar
GTATCCCAAAAGATCAAGGGATCTAGGCTAGAAATTTAAGTTTAGGGTTGTGAGTGAATGTGAGTGTAGATAAGTGTAGTGAGTGCCTCAGCTCCAGACCAACACCCATGGTTAACCCTATGGTCCATCAGTCTTAAGGGTGACTCATCTTGAGTTTCCCCCATAGTGACCCCACCTACTAAGTATTTAGAGGAGGACCAATATGTGGAACTTCAAGTTGAGTAGAGAAGAGTTTGGAATTTCTAGTGCCTTTTCTAGTTTTATAGGAATAGTCAATAGGAAAATCTCTATGGCTAGACCCTAGGCTACTAAAGAGGAAAAACTAAACCTCAACCAAAAGTGAGGTCAAGTCATATGGCTAGACCTTAGGCTACTAAAGAGGAAAAACTGAACCTCAACCAAAAGTGAGGTCAACTGGTTGTAGAAGGATCAGTATGGGAATTGATCTGTCGAATTTTCTTTGATCCACCCATTTTCGTTAAACATCTGAACTAATCCTGCTTCAAAAGTTCCAGTATGATCAAAATTTTCTTTCATTCTCCAATCAAGGTGATAAAAAAGGTATTTAAGATCTCTCACTGCATTCATAGTACTCTGAAGTTCCCTTTCAATTTTCTTCAATTTCTTCTCCAAAGCAACTGAACTTCCTACTGTTGTTAATATTAATGGAGTTGAAGCATGTGAAGAATGATCCATAATAACATTTAGTGCTTCATTTCCATTACCAACATACTGATCATTAATAGGGATCATGGGCTCCCATGGTAGTAAAACTTTTTCCCAACTTTCATATGCCACTTGGGATTGACTACAAATCAGAAAAATTGTAGAAGGATGCCCAAGTCCATAAATTGGCCCATTCATAATGATACCCATAATAGATTTAAATATGATTGATCCTATATCAATAGGCTTTTCCATTTCAATACATGGTGACTCTACTAATCTTCATAGTAGGGAGTAATTTTTCACAAATAAAGAAATGCCACTACTTCAAAATTGGATTAAGTGATGAAGCAGGAAAACTAATATATTCTTCATCTCGTACTTCCTACATATCAATTTCATCCATCAGAAAATTATAAACATCTTGCATCAAATCTCGCGTAGGAATGAATTTTTTATAATGACATATTGAAACCTTTCATTAATCAAAAACTTAAATTCATTAATCCTCGCAGGAGTAAATGATACAGCCTTACCTCGTACGAAGACAACTCCTTGGGTAATTACAAGTAGATTTGCATAGAACTCCTTCACTACAGGTATCATAACCTCATTGGTAGTGTAACACAGAACTTCCCATCACCTTTGCAAAATGATCTTGTCAATCGGAGCACTTGGATTGATCAATCCATGATTAACAAATCCTCTCTCCTTGATCAATCTCTTCTTCATAATAACTTTATCATATAATCTCCGAGCATCAAAACTAATAAACTTTATTCTATTGAAAACTTCATACCTTGATGTATTTCTGAAATTGGAAGCCATGGAATCCAAAAATAGGAAGTTTCTAGGTGTCCTAGGGAGTTTTTAGGAATTTAAAAATACCTCATGGTGATTATTATAGAGTGAAATCTCTCCAAAGTCTACCAAAAGTTGTCTGAACCATCAAACCGCTCTCGACGTCGTTAGCGCTCTTGATTGGCGCTACTAGCGCTGAGGTCCATTATCTTAGGCGTCGTCGGTGCCAGTGGCAAAAAATTTGTGAATTTCATTTTTTTTTCAATTTAATTCAAATTTTTTCTTCAATACCAATATGTTGACCTCATTTTTGCTTGAGGTTTAGTTCTTCCTCTTTAGTAGCCTAGGGTCTAGCCATAGGGCTTTTCCTGTTGACTATTCCTAGAAAACTAGTCATGGAACCCTCACCATTAGGAATTCTACCCTTCTCTTCTAAACTTGAAGTTCCATATATTAGTCCTAACCTCTAAGTACTTAGTAGGTGGGGTCACTATGGGGGAAACTCAAGATGAGTCACCCTTAGGACTGTTGGACCCTTAAAGGTTAACCCTGGGTGTTGGTCTGGAGCTAAGGCACTCACTACACTTATCTACACTCACAATCACTCACCAACCTGAACTCAAATTTCTAACCTAGATCCCTTGATCTTTTGGGATACTCATGTAGATGGTCCCGAACCTACTAGCCCTAGAGCTATGATTTAGCTAAGACCACTATGTAGAGGACCCAAAATGGGCTTTCCTTTGGTCCATGGCTTATTGGTGATGATTGGTACCTCAACTCTACCAAAGTACCCATCTTGGTCTTTTACCCCTAAAACACCCCCTAATTACCAAAATACCCCTCTTTGACCCAAAATTCCAAAAATTCTAAAAATTCCCACAAAATCCCATTAAATCCCTAATATTCCTAATTTCATTTTTTTCAACTACCACATGACCTAATTTGGCCAATTTGACCATCTTTATCCAAAATCCTGAAATTGCCCTTTAAAGACTCAAATTTGATTTTTAGCCAATTTTAAATATTTAAAATAATTAAAAAAATTCATAAAAATCACAAAAATAATAAAACTCATGGAAATGTTCTAAATTATTTCCTAACCACCAAGGAATAGTTAGAATATTTTTCCTGATTTTCTAAATAAAGATATTGAATTTCGATGCTTAAAAATAATTTTTAAAAAGGCTAAAAATGAGTTTTCACTAAAACAATTCCAATAAATCAAGGAAAAATTTGAAAAAATAAAAACTTTGCTCCTCTGAGTTCTCTGACCTTAAGGAGATTTTTCAAAAATACGAAAACTTAATTTTCACCACTTAAAAATATTTTATTTTTATTAAATAACCGAGAATTTAAAATAATCCTAATAAATCACAGAGAATTCAAAAAATTATGAAATTTGATCCAAAGGCTTCTCTGGTCTAGGTCTACCTCTAGTAAAAATTTCAAGGGATTATAATTTACCTTGGTAAAGTTAGGAATTTTCTTTGAAAAATCCTATTTTTGTCTTAAAATAATTATATAAATTAAATTAAATTTTGAAAAATAACATTTTCTCATCTGATGTCTTAATTGACCCATGAATGAGGTATAATAAAAATTTCAAAATCATTTGAATTTATTTTGACAAATTATGAGGTGTTAAAGCCTTAGGGGCAAAAGTGTAATTTTGGGAATCTTGCCTTAATTAACATTTAGGCTTAATTCAAAGAGGGGAATGGGTAACCTTTGATCTTAATCAATTTATTTGGTGTTTGAAATACAAAGGGGTTAATTAGTAGAAACCAATTACACTTTCTTAATTAAGATTAATAAATTTTTAAATTATTAAAATTTGGAAGTTTATTTAAATTAAATGATCCTAAACTTATGCGTATGACTTTTGAAGTCAATAATTAATCAATTTGATACCCCTATCTTGATTTTCAAATAAAATCCAAATTATGAATCATGACCAGCTAAAGCTTAACCCCCTATTTTGATTTTCAAATAAAATCCAAATTATGAATCAAGACCACCTAAAGTTTAACCCTTTTCAAAAATTAAGACACCTCATTTAGGTCTTAAGGGCTTAGTGGTGACTTAGGCCAAATCTAAATTGACTAAATGAGGATTAGAGAATTGCCTTAAGGGCTTAGTGGTGACTTAGGCCAAATCAAAATTGACTAAATGAGGATTAGAGAAATAGGCTTAGTGGTGACTTAGGCTAAATCAAAATTGACTAAATGAGGATTAAGGAAATAAACATAATTATATCAAACATCCTTGAAACACCATTAAGCCCAATTAGGTTTAAAAATCATAATCAAACATACTTGAAGGTGGTGACTTAGGTCAAATCAAATCTGACTAAATGAGGATTAGAGAAATAAACATATTTATATCAAACATCCTTGAAACACCACTAACTTGATTTTCAAATAAAATTCAAATCATGAATCATGACCACTTAAAATTTAATCCTTTTCAAAACTAATTAAGATACTCACCTAGGTCTTAAGGGCTTAGTGTCGACTTAGGTTAAATAAAAAAAAATTATTAAATGAGGATTAGAGAAATAAACATAATAAATCAAATATCCTTGAAACACCATTAAGTCTAATTAGGATTAAAAATTTGGCTAAGTGTTCAAATTACACTAGCTTGCCTTTTTAAGGGTCTTCACCCACATAATTTTCAAATTAAATCACAAGTGATAATTACCCCTTTCTTAGGGATAATTGAGACATCAATATTCATTGAGCATGAAGGATATTTACAGGACGAACCATTAAGCAACATAATAATTTCAAATGGACTCGAGGCATTTCACCAGTTGGTGAGAGGGAGGCAAGGACCTGCTTCCCCCACCTAACTTGTTGGATACCTTAGAGGCCTATTAAACTTAATATTCTTTGCTTAATGAAGTCATCCTTAATTAAACTTTTAAGGACTCACCAAGATATGACATAGGGTTAGGAAAAACACCAGAACTTACTTTTCGTGCTCTTCATAAACTGCCTTAACATGCATTTTAAGTTTCAGGTGGTGGAACGAGAAGTTCGCCAGGTACGCTTTTACAGTTTATAGTACCGTCTTTCTTCTGCCTTTTCCTTACATGTTCCATGCCTGCTCTTCATAAACTATCTTAACATGCATTTTAAGTTTCAGGTGGTGGAACGAGAAGACTCGTTTTAACATGCATTTTAAGTTTCAGGTGGTGGAACGAGAAGACTCGCCAGGTACACTTTTACAGATTTTTTTTTTTAGCATTGCTTTTCTTGTACTTTCATACTGTACTTTTATACCTGCAAATTTGGGCTTCATATAAAATGCCCTGACATGCATTTTGAGTTTCAGGTGGTGGAACGAGAAGACTCGCCAGGTACACTTTTACAGGCTTCATATAAAATGCCCTGACATGCATTTTGAGTTTCAGGTGGTGGAACGAGAAGACTCGCCAGGTACACTTTTACAGCTCTTCATAAATGCCCTAACATGCATTTTAAGTTTCAGGTGGTGGAACGAGAAGACTCGCCAGGTACACTTTTACAGTATTTAGTGTTGTCCTTCCTGTACTTTCATACTGTACTTTTATACCTGCAAATTTGCATGCTAAACAAAGATGTCACCCTGCATGAAAACTAAAACCATTAGGATAACCACATAACCATAACCAAAACTAAAATTAAAATCAACCAAGATAAAATTCACCGCTGCAACATTCAAAATATAAAACAACTCAAAATTTAATCACAAACATCACATAAAACTACAACTTCAACTAAATTAAGACGTCTCTATCGGATGATCGGGAATCTCTCGAAGGAGGTAACCTACGGTTTCTAACGAGGCTTCCCACAATTTAAATGAAATTATGGAACTCATTAAGTTGGGTTTAGTAAGTTCATTTCGACTAAGTGAATCCAATAAAAAGTAGTGATGCCGGAACGAGGGAACTGTAGGATCCTAACCGGTGTCACTCTAATCAACTTTAATATGCCCTCATAAAAACTTAAAGAACTTCAACCATAGGGCCACCTGATTTGATATTATAACTTGACACACTAGATAACTCAAATTCATCGCGGCAGGAGCTTGGAGCTAGCATGGTGGGCAATACGACCATCTTCAATAGTAAAACCTGTCTTCCCCAGCTAAACCAATCTTCCTTCCTTAGAATTAAACAACAAAGCCATAAGACTTTGAGGTTGCTTGCTTATGCAACGTAAATCCTCACCTTATATTTAGGCCTTTGTATAGCCCTATTGGAGGTTGCTTGCTTATGCAACGTAAATCCTCACCTTATCTTTAGGCCTTTGCATAGCCCTTGTCTTCCCCAGCTAAACCAATCTTTCTTCCTTAGACTTAAACAACAAAGCCATAGGACTTCGAAGGCACTTGCTTATGCAACGTAAATCCTCACCTTATCTTTAGGCCTTTGCATAGCCCTGTTATACATTTTGCTTATGCAACGTAAATCCTCACATTATCTTTAGGCCTTTGTATAGCCCTGCTATATAATATATCTTATGCAACGCAAATCCTCACCTTATCTTTAGGCCTTTGTATAGCCCTGCTATACAACATAAGCCCTAACTCGTCTTAGGATTCTGAGGTTGTCGTTTATCACAAACTAAACCCTCACATCTTCCAGGCTATTTGTGTGATCATTTCACACAAAGGTAAGCCCTAACTAATAAAATTTGTAGGATGAAACACTTAAAATATTTCACGTCAAAATTGAAGCCAAACATTAAGATAGCTTGGGAAGTCACCGGAGTTCTCCTCTGGATTCATGACATCCCCTAGTCCTCCTTCCTTTAGATTCTACAATAAAATGTTCCAAATTTGAACCAATCCCCTTTCACACCTCTACGTCTGATTTCGTTGAAGAGTCTTACTCTTTGAAATTCCTTGAAGATAATATTTCCTGATTTTTATCGAGAGTCTTCTTAGGTGACTTTGGTCATTTAGGAGGTAATTAACTATAGGGGCTTGCCCTTATAGGAAGCATGTCCAAACCCAGCTTAATATAAACCCTATTTAATCTTTTATATTAAATAGGGGAACTTCTCGGCAAATACAAAGGTTTCGCAGACCAAAGAGAAGTCATACTTTCCTTAATTTATTTGATCGAGTCTCATCCTCAAGTCTTGTATTTATCCTTCGGGATAGATATAGGATTTGAGGTACAGTGCTCTTTAATTTTAAACTATGAAAATATGGGGTCAGTTTGATTTCATACTTTAACGTCCTTCCGAAGTGGGTGACGGGATTTCAATTCCAGCGACCGACAGCTTCTTACGGGCAACCCCACAAACCAACCCAAAATAACGTCGACACAATATTTGACTTAATTTATAATAAATGCAATTGTGTTGGATTATTATCTACTAATATATAATACACTTATCAAACAAAATATTAATACATAGACATATATGTATGGGTTGTCTCCCACAAAGCGCTTGGTTTAACGTCGTCAGCCCGATACACCATTTGTTTAACTGGGTTGACTTAACATTAAAATTTCCTTAAATTGAGATATGTGCCCTTCATAATAATGTTTCAGACGATGCTCATTAACATTAAATACCTTTTCAGTGTTAGGATCTTTGATAACAACAGTTTCATAATGACAGACTTTAATCACTTTAAATGGTCCTAACCATCTGGATTTCAATTTTTCTGGAAACAATCTCAATCTTGTATTATATAATAGAACTTCTTGTTCAGGTTCAAATTTCTTTTGAAAAATCTTTCGATCATGCCATATTTTCATTTTTTCTTTATGGATTTTTACATTATCACATGTTTCATTTTCTATTTCCTCAAGTTCATTGAGTTGCAGTAATATTTTCTCACCAGCATCTTTTAGATTAAAATTAAATTCCTTAATAGCCTAAAATGTTTTAAGCTCTAACTTTACTGGTAAGTGGCATTTTTTTCTAAATATCAGTCTGTATGGGGACATTCTTATAGGAGTCTTATAAGCAGTTCTAAATGCCCATAATGCAGTTTCTAGTCTAGCAGACCAATTCAATTTATAAGGATTTACAGTTTTTTTCAAAAATATGTTTAAATTCACGATTTGATATCTCTGCTGGACCGCTAGTCTGAGGATGATAAGCTGTAGAGAATCTATGCATATAATCAAATTTCTTAATTAATTTTTTGATTATCTTATTCCTAAAATATTATCCTCCATCAGTAATAATTTCTCTCGGCATTCCATATCTTGTAAAAATATTTTTAATTAAAAATTTAGAAACATTCGGAGCATCACATCTGGGTACACAAATAGCTTCAACCCAATTGGACATATAATCAATACCAAGTAATATATATAAGTTTCCAAATGAAGGCATAAATGGTCACATAAAATCTAATCCCCATACATCAAAAATTTCAACTTCCAATGTGTAATTTAGAGGCATTTCATTTCTTCTAGAAATATTTCCTATTCGTTGACATCTATTGCACATTTTAATATATTCATTAACAACTTTAAAAATAGTAGGCCAATAAAATCCAGCTTCCAAAATCTTATATGCAATTTTATTTATTCCAAAATATCCTCCAAATTTAGAATTATGGCATTTTTCAATTATTTGTTGAGTTCTTCATAAGGCACACATCTTCTAATAATTAAATTCTTACATTATTTATATAAATATGGGTCATCCCAAAGATAGTCTTTTGAATCATATATAAATTTCTTTAATTGTGGATGTTTTTATATCAGGTGGTGAAATATCACTTACAATATAATTCAATATGTCAGCATACCACGGTACTTCCATTTCATCAATACTATATAACTATTCATCAGAAAAATTTTCTAAAATTTCATTTACAAAATTAGTTAATATTTCTATTTCAACCCTAGACAAATGATCAGCTATTCGATTATCATTTCCCTTTCTATCAATCACAGTAAAATCAAACTCTTGCAATAGAAGTATCCATCATTAATCTTGGTTTAGCATCTTTCTTTTGCATTAAGTATTTAATAGCATAATGATTTGTATGCACTATAAATTTAGTTCCAAATGCACTATACATTTAATTCCAATTAAATAAGGTCTAAATTTATCAAAGGCATAAATAATAGCTAATGACTCTCTTTAAGTAGTACTATAATTAATTTAAGCATCATTTAGAGTCTTACTAGCATAATCTATAACTTTAAAAACATTATCGTGTCTTTATCCTAATACAGCGCCAATAACATAATCACTAGCATCGCACATTATTTCAAATGGTTTTTTCCAGTCAGGTGGTACTATTATAGGTGTAGTGACTAATTTTTTCTTTAATAATTCAAATGCTTTTATGCATTCCTCATCAAAATCAAATTTTGTATCTTTTTTCTAAAAGAGGCATAGCAAATTATTTATTTTTGAAAATTTTTTTGTGTAGCACCTGTAAAAACCAGCATGTCCTAGAAAAACTTCTCACCCCTTTAACATTAGTAAGTGGTGATAATTTTTCTATAACTTGGATTTTTGAAGGATCTACCTCCATGCCTTTTTTTTAGAAATTTTATGCCCAAGCACAATACCTTCAACAACCATAAATTAACATTTTTCCCAATTTAATACTAGGTTGACTTTTTCACATACTTCTAAAAATTTTTCTAAATTATTAAAAATAGCTCTAACAAAGTCCCAAATACAGAAAAGTCATCCATAAACACTTCCATTCCATGTTCTATAAAATTGTTAAAAATTGACATCATGCATCTTTGAAATGTTACAGGTGCATTGCATAGTCCAAAAGGCATTCTACGAAAAGCAAATGTTTCATATGGGCTTGTAAATGTTGTTTTCTCTTAATCCTCTAGAGCAATTAAAATTTGGTGATAACATGTATATCCATCTAAAAAGACATAACATTTATTCCCAGCCAATCTATCCAACATTTGGTCTAGAAAGGGCAAAGAAAAGTGATCTTTTCTGGTGGTCATATTTAACTTTTTATAGTCAATACAAATTCGCCAACCAGTAACTTTTCTTATTGGTATTAATTCATTTTTCTCATTTTCTTCAACAGTCACTCCTCCTTTCTTCGGAACACACTGAATTGGGCTTACCCAAGCACTATCTAAAATAGGATATATAATTCAAGCATCTAACTATTTTAAAATCTCTTTTTAACAACTTCTTCCATTATTTGGTTTAATCTTTTCTGATGATCAGCTTTAGGTTCATAATATTCATCTAATAAAATTTTGTGCATACAAATTGAAAGACTAATTCCTTTAATATCTGCTAATGTCCATCCAAAAGCCTTTTTATACTTGTTCAACATTTCTATCAATTTTTGTTCTTGAATTTCATTTAACTCAAAAGATATAATAATAGGCAATGTAGATGACTCTCCTAAAAATACATGCTTTAAATGGGCAGGTAATATCTTTAATTCAAGTTGAGGTGATTTAATACTTGAAGGAATAAGATTTTTACTATCATTTTCCAACAAGTCTAACATTTCAAATTTGCCCTGAATATAATCCAAATCTTCTCCTTTTATTTCATCTTCATTCTCAAAAATTTATCCTTGCTTTAATTTATCTTCACACTCACTCTTAAACTGTTCATTACTCGGATAATCAGCTTCTTCCATCCTGAAACATTCATTATCTTTTTCTATTGCAGGACATTTCATATCTTTTACTATATTAAATTTTACTTCTTGATCATTAATTCTCATTATTAATTCTTATTTTTACACATCTATTACATCTCTTTCGTTTGCAAGAAATGGTCTCCCTAAAATTATTTCAGCTTCATTCGGACTGATTTAAAATATGTTGTGTTTCAGAAAGCATAATGTGTAGAAATTTATGTTATTTTGAAAAAGATTTGCAAGATTTATTTGCAAGTATCATATAGAGTTTGTGACTCCATAGGGATATCACAAAAAAAAAAATTGTGTAGAATGTGCAATTTTGTGGGGATATAGACCGAACGGGGTCATACTGCACAAGCAAGGAATCTCAAAATTGAGAAAACTTATTCGGCAAATTTAATTTGTTTGTTGTAAAATTTTATTTTGAAAGATTTTCTTTTTGTTAAATTTTGATATTGATTAAAAAAAATTATCTGGTCATAGACTTTTCAGGCCATATAAATAACCCCAGAACTATCTGAAGCTAAGAATTTTTATTGAATTTTTAATGATTAAAAAAAATTTATCTGGTCATAGACTTTTTAGGCCATATAAATAACCCCAGAACTATCTGAAAGTTCACAAAAATTTCATATGTACGGGGCAAACTAACAGCGGCAAGCTTCGTCATGTCGCGTAGTAGGCCTTTAAGTATTGTTCATTTATTGGAAGCATAGGCCTTTCTCCTCGAGAATTGATGAGTTGGTAAGCTCCTCTGGCGTAGACCTTCTCAATGACAAATGGTCCCTCCCAAGTCGGCTCAAATTTTCCACCTATCTTGCGACGTGAGCGTAGACCTTTTGAATGACAAATGGTCCCTCCCAAGTCGACTCAAATTTTCCACCTATCTTGCGACGTGCAAGAATAGGCCTTTTGAGAACAAGGACCAGGTACCCAATGTTTTAAATGTCCCTTGGACGAACCAGCTTGTCATGAGCTCGTATCATCTTTGCTTGATATAGCTCCAGATGTTTTTTGGGCGGACCAGTTTGTCATGAGCTCGTATCATCTTTGCTTGGTATAGCTCCAGATGTTGTTGCTTGTAGGCGTTTCCCCTCAAGACTTTCAAGTTCTTCAAGTCTGAGCTTTGCATTTTCTTCGGCTGTAAGTTGATTTGGAATGGCAACTCTAAGAGACGGAGTCTGTATTTCTAATGGTAGTACAGGCTCTGACCCATATCTTGTAGGTGCTTTCCTTCAAGACTTTCAAGTTCTTCAAGTCTGAGCTTTGCATTTTCTTCAGTTGTAAGTTGGTTTGCAATGGCGACTCCGAGAGACGGTGTCTGTATTTCTAATGGTAGTACGGCCTCTGACCCGTACATGAGCATGTAAGTTGTACATTGAGTGGGAGTTCTGAACGTCGTTCGGTAAGCCCATAGAGCTTCTAATAGTTTATTGTGCCAATCTCGTTTATTTCCATTGAGTATTTTTTTCAAAATTTGTACAAGTGTTTTTTTGAAGGCTTCAGCTAACCCATTTTCTTTTGGATAATAAATTGTGAAGTATCTCTAGTCTATCCTGTGTTTTCTGACGAAGTTGTTGATTTTTGTGCTCTTGAAAGCTGTCCCATTATCAGATATAATTCTTCACGGTACACGAAAATGGTAAACGAGTTGGTCTTTGAAGAACTGTAGGACATGTTGAGCTGTAACCTCTCGTAGTGGAACTGCCTCTGCCCATTTAGAGAAGTAGTCTATCGCTGCAAGTATGAATCTATGTCCTTTGGAGGATGGAGGATCTATCAGACCCACTATGTCCGTACCCCAACACTCGAATGGCCACGAGGAAATAGTTGGGTGTAGCACATTCGGTGGTTGGTGTAAGACCACTCCATGTATCTGACACTGGTGACATTTTTTTGTTATAACCATCCAGTCAGACATTATTATTGGCCAATAATATCCAAGTCTTTTGATTTTCATTTTCATCTTTGGTCCCGACTGGTGAGCACCACACAATCCGGCATGTATTTCTTTGACAATATCTTGTGTCTCGGCTCTACTCAAACACCGTAGCCACATTTGATCGAATGATCTCCTATAGAGAACACCATTTATGAGAGCGTATGACAAAGCTCTCTTT
>JXCR01145849.1:27244-38729 GCA_002079205.1 Phalaenopsis hybrid cultivar
GGTTAGCCCCACTGCTTAGGTGTTAAGCAGAGGAGCTCTCAGCTCAATTTGGGCTGAGGTGGCTTCTTGGCATGAATTTGGGTATTGGCCATGTGAGGGCTCATGGTTTTGGGATTTAGCTTGGGTTAAAGTAGTTAACCAAGGGTTGGGTCATGGTTAAAGCTTATAATGAGCAGTAAAAATGGTACCATAGAGTATTGACATGTGGTATAGCAAGTACTTTGATTTAACCTTCTCTTTATCCCTTTAAAAATTAAAAAAAAGTTTTACCCATGAGATCAATATCAAGCTTAACCATGGGTTTGTGGCTAGTTTTAAACTCAACTCTAGATTCTAGGATGAGTTAAGGTAAGGCTCATTTGACCATACCAAGCTCAATTGGTTTGGATTTGGCGAGTCCAAGAAGGTGCATATGACCAAATCTTGTGTTTGGACTAGGTTAGACTTGTTAATTGGCCCAATTAAATATGAAATTTTGTGTAAAAGACCATGAGGAACAACTTTCATGAAGGGTGAAAGTCATTTTGAGGTCAATTGGTTAATCAATTTGGTGGATTTTTTATTTTTGACCCATTTTAAGCATGTTGGGCTAAGTTTGGGTCAAACTTGGGCTAGCCATGGGCTAAGTCCAAATTGATTGTTGTGTTTGGTGTAAAACATCATGATGAACAACTTTCATGAAGGATGAAAGTCATTTTGAAATCAATTTGGTAGTGAATTTAGTGGATTTTGATGAAATTTGGATTTAGACCCAAATTAGGCATATGGGGCTAATTTGGGTCAAACTTGAGCTAGCTTTGGACTAAGCTCAAATTGATTGTTGTGTTTGGTCACAAATGACCTCACAAAGGATTTTCAACAAAAATTGGATGCCAATTTGAGGTTTAGGGCATTCAATTGTTGAGATTTGGGGTGTTAGCCAATATTGGGGCTAATTTGGGGTTTTGGATTTAAACCAAATTGGATGATCAAAAGGTTTTACCAATGCAAATTTATGGTCAAATTTGATGTAAAATATTGCTATGAAGCAAATACAACATTTCTTTGGGCCAATTGGCATGGTTATAAGTCCAATTGATGTGATTTGGTCATTTAGCCAAAATTGGGATTTTGACCTAAATCAAAATTAAGCTTAATTCAGGGATCAATTGAGCTTAAATTTGTAATAGTTTGATCAAATAAAATGTTAATTTAAGTTTAGAATCAAATTTGGTATTTTGGGTAGATTTGGGAATTTTTGGCCAAAATTGGGGTCCCAAGGGCAGTTAGGTAACTTGGGGGTGTCTGGGGCAAAAGACCCAAGATGAGCATTTCAAGTAGAATTGGATAGATATCCATTCTAAATGAACCATGGATCAATGAAATCCCCATTTTGGGTCCTTATGTATTGGTCTTAGCCAGGGTATTGTGAGGGTATGGTGAGGGTATTATGAGGGTATTTTGAGGGTATTGTATATCTTAGCTCCAAACCAACACCTAGGGTCAATCCTAAGGTCAAGTTGCCCTATAGGAACTCTCCTTGAGTTCCCTCATAATGATCTTACCTAGTAAGTGCTAGAGGTTAGGACCAATATGTGGAACTTCAAGTTGAGTAAAGAGAAGAGTTTTGAGTTTCTAATGGTGAGGGTACCTTTTCTAGTTTTTTAAGACTAGTCAGTAGGAAAGTCCTATGGTTAGACCTAGGCTACTAAAGAAATTTCTAGACCTCAACCAAAAGTGATGTCAACACTCATTGACTTTGCAATATAAAATGTGATTTTTTGATCGCTAACTCTCATCATTAATTGTCCTTTCTACACATCTATCAAAGCTCTTCTAGTGACAAGAAATGGTCTTCCTAAAATGATAGGAATTTCTTTATATTCCTCCATATCTAACATAATAAAATCCACAGGAAAGATAAATTTATCATCCTTTACCAAAGCATCTTCTATAATACCTTCAGGATAGGTAAACGAACGATCAGGTAACTGAAGAGTTACAGTAGTAGGTGAAATTTCTCCTAAACCCAACCTTCCGAAAATCGATAAATGCATAAGATTAATACTCACTCCTAAATCACATAAAGCTTTTCAAAAAAATCTTTCTCCAATAGCACATAGAATAGTAAAACTTCCATGATCTTTAAGTTTTTCAGAAAGCTTCTTCTGAATTATAATGCTACACACTTCATTGAGTGCAACAGTTTCATTATCTACAAAATTTTTCTCTTAATAAGTATAACGTTCATGAACTTCACATAGCTTGACATTTATTCCAAGTGCATGTATTATTCAAGTAATATAAGGGTTTCTTTAAACCCAGAGTATCGATCCCACATAGAAGAGAGGTAAGAAATCCCTTTATGCTAATTTTTAGTCTACTACTATCAGGTCTTAGTTTGGAATGTCAATTTAGGATGTTTTTCTAACAACTACACCTAAATATAAAGCTAAATCTAAAGATAGACCTAACTTGATAAATTAGTTTGGTAAATTTTGAGATGTAGAAACTACCTTTCTTATGCAATGTTCTAGAAAAATTTCTAGGAATGGGATACATAAAAAATAATGTAGCCAGTGACAATAGGAGAAAAAGTCTAAGTTACCCTATTTTGAGTGTATAACGTGGCTTAGTTAACCTAGGGTCGATTCTGTAAAATATTATATTATCACGGTGAAACTTCTAGTCTATCACCTTAAATTCTCCTTCTCCTATAGCCCTCTAATTGGCTTAATCTTAGATTTAGGGTATGAAGCCATTGATCAAATTGGTAGGAATCTAGTTGTCACCCTAGAAACACCAGATTACACCCAATTAATGAATATCTCTCTAACACTGCATTAAATCTTTGGACTACTATTCCTCCACCCAATCTCGGGTCATTATGATTTACAATAAATTTTAACATACCAATTGGCTAGATTGAATATGTAAATGAAGTATGAAGTAAGAACCATCACTTTGATATTAAAAACCTATTCAAACATGCATCCTAACATCCTAAACATTCATCCAATTTATTGTAAAAGAAAAGTACAAGAATTCTATTTCACAAAGTAAGCGTCACACATAACAGAAAGCTTCATTAAATCAAATAAAATCCACTAAATAAGTGTTTACAACAATTACAAGATAATGAAGAATAAAATACTTAGTTTTTTTCCTCTAAAAGAAAGATGAAAATCCCTCCAACAAAGTCTCTTGTTGATCCATGCAATGCTAGTATAATCTCTCAAAATCCTCTCTCCAATCTCTTCAGAAAATGTATAAATCTACATTTCCTACTCCTATCTAGGACCTCTCGGCCAACCTGAAAATTTATAGGGGGAAATATGTCAAAAAAATCCCCTTAAAATATCCCTAATAATACCTCAAGGGTCACTTCAGTTGCGCCTTCAAAATTTGTCAAATACATTGTATTTTTAAAAAAACTGATTCGGGCCTCTTAGCGCAAGTCTTCTAGAATCTTGAAAAAACTGTCTGGCGCCTAGGCACCAAATCCTAACGCCATGGTGTTGGGCTCCCTGTTTCTGCATATAGGGTCTAGCGCCTAGGCGCCAAAAGCTGGCTCCTAAACGCTAGTTCATTTTTTGCCCCTTCGCTTTTTTTAACCCCAATTACTCCATTTTTGCTATTTTTTTCTCCAAAACTCCATCTCATGTACCTAAAACAAAAAGCATGCAAAATACTTTTCATTAAAGTGCAATATCATTAAAAATGAGAATAAATTTTTTATGAAAAAGTAGCACATTTTTTGGCATGTCAGTAACCATCTCTTCAATTAAAGAATATGAATCATCAACTAGTTTTGACATTAATAAACCACCAGCATCAGCGTCCATGATAGATCTAAGGGATTCTACTAACCCATTATAAAATATTTGAATAATCAACCAGTCTGGCAAAGCATGATATGGACACTTCTTAAGGAGTTCTTTAAATTGTTCCAGCTATCGGGGGAGCGCAGATGCTTACTTAGGCATACATAGGCACACAAGTGTCCATACATGCAAGTGCACGTTGTCTAGAGGCAAAAAATTTTTGAAGTTTTGGCCAAAATGATAACTTTGATCCATTTTGGAAGACAAATAACTAAAGCAATCCAATATTATAGTTGATTTTGGTCAAAATAATCTCCGAGGCGAGAAAAGTGGAGCTAAAGTGTGAGTTCCACCCCATGAAAATTGAAATTTTTGTCAAGAGCTCAAATGAACTTTGAATTGGTCATTTTTTATGTTCCAAGCTCAATTTGATTATATTTTGAGTTTGGATTTGATTTAAGCTCATTTCAAGGACAAAATCACAATTATAATCCAAATTATCATATGTTAAATGAGCTTCAAAATAGAGTCAGATTTATATGAGGATGAGCTCATTTAAGAGATTTCACTGATCCAAATGTGTTTGGTTAGTCAGTTTTGTAAAATGACTATTTGATGAAGTATTTTTACATATGATGAATTCTATGCAAGAAATCTCACCACATAAAATTTCACATAAAAAGCTATCTGATGGTCACTAAAACTTATTTCATGTTGCTCATACTTTAATAATGGACCAAATGTAGCTCATAGCATGAAATTTTAAGCACTACAATGACCTGTAGAGAAAATGACATTTTCAGAGAATAAAATGATAATTTTAGAATATTCTCTCATCGAGCTGCATTTTCGTCCAACTTTAAGAACTGATGAACTTAATTGATTTAATTTCTATATTGTGTGTTTTATTTCATGTTTTTTTAATAAATTGAGGGGAATTAAAAATTGAAAAAAAATTGAGGTCAACATCCATAAGTCGGACCATTTTGCTTGATTAGATGAAGCCCAAATTAATTTTGATGCTCTAAGAAAATATATGAGTTAAGCACTCATTCTACCACTTTTAAATTTCAATTAATTTTTGATGTGGAGCATGATTTCTTCATTATGAGAATTGGGGATGTGCTAAGTGAAGGAAGGAACCCTATTTCTTTTTTAGTGAAAATTGAATGATTCCAAGAGAAAGTATTTTAGCTACAATAAAGAGTTTTATCATATTTCAAGTGCCCTCAATCACTAGAGTCATTATGTGCTAGAACATGAATTTACACTTTATAGGGACCACAAGTCCTTAGAATTTTTGAATAACCAAAGTAAGCTAAAGGTCAGATATGCCTCATGGATAAAATTTCTCTCATCTTTCTATTTTGTGCATAAAATTAAGGCAAAGAGTCAGAACAAATTAGTTGATACACTGAGTTATCGCTTTTTATTAATTTGTAGTTTAAGGTAGTTACTTTTGTGATGTTGAGGGACTTGTACATAATTGATGATAATTTTTAAGATATTTAGATCTGATGACATGATAGTCGTATTTGCATATCATAGATCTATTGGATACATATTCTTCTAGAATAGATTGTGCATTCCTCGAAACTCCCTTATGGAAAGTATTTTAAATGCGTCACAACTGGGGTATGATATGAAATTTTGGTTTAGACGAGGCTCTCCCCTTAGTAAAAGTGAAATTTTACTATCTCATATTATTACAAGATGTGGAGACACACGACAAATAGTGTAGGGTATGCCATTGATCTAAGAGTTAAGGACATAATATAGGTTGATACACTCCTCTTCTCATTCGCAGAGGCACTCTGATTTGAAACGAGCATGAATATTGTGGTAAGCTTACTTCAAACACAACAAAATAAAAATTCGGTCATAGTTGTAATAGACCATTTCTGTAAGATGACAAAAATTATTCTTTTCCAGAAAATGATGGACACGTCACATATTAGAGACATAGACTTTAAGATGGTAATTTGTCTTCATGCGGCCAATTAGGTACAAAGCTTCAGTTCAATTCAACAACCATCTATTAGATATATGGGCATATAGAGTGTCTAAACTGTAGTTTGAAAAATTTTCTTAGATGATTTCTGAGATAGAACATCAGGTACTATTATTTGGTTCTTCCATAAATGGAGTATGCATATAATCATTCTACCAGTCGGTTTATAGGTCACAGCCCATTTGAGATTGTATAGAAAAAAATTCTCTTATATCTTTGGAGTTAGTACCGATTCTATTAGCTATTGAGCTTTACACTAATTCCAATGTCAGAATCAATGATATTCAGACCCTACATGAAAAGGTCAGAATGAGAATTGCTAAACATAATACTAAGGGGCCATTTGTTTGTGCTTTTTGGCTTGAGTTCCAAACTGCTATAGCCTCCCATGCATTTTAATAACGCGTTCAATGAAATACAAACGAACCACGGCTTCATTTTCATTAAAATCATAATCATGGGTCACTATATGCTTCAGTGTCCTCTTTGCATTTAATTACCATTGTCATTTTTGTTGGTGCCTACGGTTTGCATTTGCCTCCTCTTCGCAGCAACCCTGCACGATCTCTGTGTCACCAAGAAAAAACTAGTAGGAATGGTTACCTCTTCAGCCTCTCTCCATTTTAAGATAGTAATCGCTTTTCCCATTTCACTTGTTAATTTGATACATATTTTTTATCTTCAAAATGGAGGTTAGATTCGACGCATTCTATTTTCTTGGGTAATGCTCTAATTTTTACTCCAGTAGAAAGCCGACACATTCCTGTCTTTCAATTTCTGTGCCCTTCCTCTTTAATTTTTTTATGTGGCCATTAATGGGATATGGATGTGTTACTGTGCTCTTGTGCCTAGTGGTGAAGCTTTGAGATGGATGTAACTATCTATGGTATTTGTAATAATTTTTTGGTGTATACATACAACCTAATTCCTACATATTTACATATCAAACACCTAAACTTTACTGTTTACATCTATGGAGCACAAATCTTTCATACGACATCAAATATACCACCATTTTAACTTTTAAAAGTGGAATACTCTTTTTCATGCATAGATAAGGTTGCATGTACGTAATAATTGAATTTTGGTTTTTAGATCTGTAATTACATAGAAAATGAGTAGATGTATGTAAATTTTCATTTTTTCACTTTAACTCATAAAGCTTGGTTTTATTTTTCCTGTCATTGACGTGATTTAATAGTGCTTGAAATTCTTGGTTTAAGTATCATCATTTTCTAGAGCTTAATACATCAAAATCCCGTTATTATTTTGTCATTGTTATCGTAAATCTTTGAACAATTTCATGTAAATTAATGCTTTTTATGATAATTTGTATATGGAAGAAGAGGGCGAGACTGAGAATATCATATCATTTATAATCCTTGATGAGTTGTCAGCCCAAGCATATCATGTCATTTTTGGTGGTTGTCCTCTATGTCAAAGGAGGAAAATTTTTTCCAAGAAAATGGACATAAATCACCAAATGGGAGCTTAGTAAACATAGGTTAATAGTTCAAAGCACTATAAATCCTTAGATGCTTCAGTGTATGGTCGATCCTACTACTTCATATAATATACTATTTCTCTATTATCCACACCATCATTGAATTGAAATTCTAATATTTATTTTATTTCACTAACTCCCTAATAGTGCAGATCCATTTTTGATGTGTTAAACTTTCATTGCTTATATTTACTTTACTTCAATCACCAAGTCAAATGAATTAGTTGTAGTACACATCTATTATATAGCACATTAAAGCCTCCCTCTACATAGCCATTTTCTCTTGTTGATTTTTATTTGCAACATTTATTTACTGCAAATACTAGCTGCTAAAATTATCTAATCCTGATAATGTTGATATTTTAATTTTATATTTCACTATAAGTTGCCTAATTGTTTCTTTTGATTTCTGAAAATTTTGATGAATATTAATTATGATCATGTAATTAAAACATTTCAGATTATATATCAACTTAATAGATACAATAACAAATGGGCAACATAAGAGATGATGCATCATCCGCTATATGGAACAAAAAAAATAATTCTTTGTAACATTTGTATAAAAGAGATTTAATTAAATTTGCGAACGATACATTTCAGCAAAGAAGGTTGACAGAACATTACAAAAAAATTACAAGAGAGATTCTAAAGATCATATGAATGGGAGAATAAATGACTGCAGTTAAAAAATAAAGTTTAGAAAATAGGAAAGTAGCTTCAAAGAGAAACTAGTGGACTTGGTTGGGATCCAATTAAAAACGTCATAGATGCATCAATGGTTTGGTGGAAGGAGAAGGTAAATGTGAAATAAATTTTGAGACATTTGTATTTCTATTTCATTTATACGTAGAATTATTAGACATTACTTTTCTTTTGATTGTATGAATGATATAAAACTAACATGTACTGCATAAGCATTTAAATATTCATAATCACATTTAAAAAAAAAAAAAAAAATGAACATACGCAACATCCATCAAGCATACGGCCGATATTTGAAAACTAAGACAGNGTCAGAAAACAATTTCTGCTCGTACAACGACATTCAATAAGCCACTCCATCAAGCATACGGCCGATATTTGAAAACCAAGTAAGACAGAATTCATTAAATTCTTTTAATATTAAAGTCTTAAATATCCAAAGAGTTACAGCAAATTTAAACAAACAAAAAGAGGAAATTATTGTCCAGTGAAACTGGCGAAAAAACCAATTGCAGAGCAAATATTTTAACAGAAATCAGGATATTCAATATCGCCACTTAGCGATTTATAAATGTCTTTAGAGCTTTGATCCAAGCTTGATACCAAAACCTTGTCTAACGGGAAGCTTCAGGTCTTCCCACCCTTCTTCATCCACTCTGGAGAAATGACGATCAACCATCTCATCATGTATTAATTCCAATCTGGAAGGTTCCCACTGCATACACCAGTGCAAAATTTCAACGGGAGGGCAAGAAAAAAGAAAAAAAACAAGGAAGTTTTCTATTGAAAATTTGAAAAATGTGAGGTGGAAGGTGAACCTTTGGGTTTTTGTCTTTATCCACGAGCAAAGCTCTGCAACCCTGCCATGACATGGGGGACAGTTCAGGGATAGCTTGTAGTTATTACGCTAAAGTAGCATACTGTGCAAATTTACAATAGTGCGGTGGAGAGAGAGAGACTTTAAAGGGGTTAAAAGATAAGGGCATTTACAAACATACCACCAAATTCTTATGTAGTTACATAAAGTCTTATTTATTTTTTCCATTTATACCACCCAAATCTTTCATATCACAAAAAAATTATCACGATTTTAACTTTNAAAAAAGAAAAAAAAAAAAGAAGTTTTCTATTGAAAATTTGAAAAATGTGAGGTGGAAGGTGAACCTTTGGGTTTTTGTCTTTATCCACGAGTAAAACTCTGCAACCCTGCCATGACATGGGGGACAGTTCAGGGATAGCTTGTAGTTATTACGCTAAAGTAGCATACTGTGCAAATTTACAATAGTACGGTGGAGAGAGAGAGAGAGAGAGAGAGAGAGAGGTTAAGAGATAGGGGCATTTACAAATACACCACCAAATTCTTATGTAGTTACATAAATTCTTATTTATTTTTTCCATTTATACCACCCAAATCTTTCATATCNGCTCTGCAACCCTGCCATGACATGGGGGACAGTTCATGGATAGCTTGTAGTTATTACGCTGAAGTAGCATACTGTGCAAATTTACAATAGTACGGTGGAGAGAGAGAGAGAGAGACTTTAAAGGGGTTAAAAGATAGGTGCATTTACAAACATAACACCAAATTCTTATGTAGTTACATAAATTCTTATTTATTTTTTCCATTTATACCACCCAAATCTTTCATATTACAAAACAATTATCACGATTTTAACTTTTTTAAAAAGTGAAATACACATTCTCATGCATATAAGATGGCATATACATGTAATAATTTCAATTTTGGTGCTAGATATTTAAATACATAAGAACTGAGCCGTACGTATTTAAATCTTTCCAAAAGATATCCAAAGAAATTATCGAAAGCAAACAAAGGCCTAAGACTGCATCTGCAGTATTTGTGCTATATAGTAGGCTTCATGAAAGAATATTAATACACATTTTAAAAAATCTACATAAGAAAATCATTTGAATTTTATCGGGGTAATTAAGTTTGCAGTGTCGTCTATTTTCACGAGATTTTTTTATTTTTATCAGCATGAAATGGCAAGAGCTTCATGTGGGCTTTATTTAGGAGTATGTCATTTTTCTTAATGAAAAGCTTGAATCCAACAAAGCAAGTATAACATATTGGCACACAAATGTAATATATTTACCATTCATTAGATAAAAATTGGGTCAAAATATCTTCACCAAACTTTGGTCAGGATGGAATTTAAAATCATGAATTTGTTTAGTGATGATTGTGGTACAAAGAGTCGATTGATTAATCAGTATTTCACTCATCTAGAAGTAAATCTAAAATTTAAAACTACTCGACCCAATCTCTCCCCATTCATTAGTAGAAGGGGAAAATTTGGAGAAGTAGCGGGCCATATTTTTTTTCTTTCTTTTATTCTCTTTTTCTTCTTATGTTCCATTTATTTTTTGTTTAATCTATTTACTTTTTTCTTCGCATAACTATTTCTTTTTTCTTTTCTCTTCCTTTTTCTTTCACCTTTTTATTTCTTATTTGCAGGTCACTTGATTGTTGTATATATCATTTCTGTGTGGTATTCATGTTTGAGTCACGTTAATGTCTGTGTTTCATGATGAAAGGTAGATGTTGTCTTAGAGAATAAGGATTAGAAACACAAGCATGTACATGTTGACATCTTGATATGAATAGTGATGAAGATTCAGAGCTTAGTGCATCAAGAAAAGCTAAAATGTTCCCAGTAGTTCCACATCTCCTTATCAAGTTTTGATGAAAACAAAGCACCAGCATATAAGAGCCTACTTGGCATTTTTAGACTAAAGGACTATTTGGGATCACTCATGATTTTTGTTATTTTTATTTTATTTTTTAATATTTTGATTTAAATTAAAACAAGTTGGATGCTCGATTTAGGCAGTTGTTTCTAAAACCACTCGATAAATTTTAGGCATTTTGAATATTTTTAAAAATATATTGAATTGTTTTAAAAAAAAGAATAAGAACACAAATAAATTATACTACCAAATATGCTTTCAAAAACACAAGAAAAAATAAAAATAAAAAACAAGAGACAAAGAAACCAAAGTGATACTAAAGGGACCCGCAGTTTCATCCGATTATGATATGTACAACCTCCATTCAATCAATTGTAGTATATCCAGAGGTCCTACGATCCAATTCAATCATATTGAGCACCAATTTAGTCAAATAAAGCCACAAAAGACTTGGGATTAAATTCTATCGGTGCCTTGAGATAAATGTCTAGAATAAAAAAATTGTAGTCAATTAGCTAGAGGCTTTTTCTGATCCCAACTTATATTTTGGCAATGGGACAAATTGGAAAAGCAAAAGGCTCCATAAAAATAAAATGGCAGAGTCTTAGTTGATGACTGCACAAGATCTCGGAAAGTAAAACTTCAGTGTTAATATCATATTGCATACAGATATAGGTACCTCGAAGAAATCTTTGCTTGCCTCCTTACGCAAAATGTGGCAACTGACTCTGTAATCCTTAACAAGGCAGA
>JXCR01145849.1:39597-88982 GCA_002079205.1 Phalaenopsis hybrid cultivar
TTTTTCATGCCAAGAGTCTACACTTAATAAAAATCACTCCATACTCCTCAAATACTAGAAGGACCATGGAGTGCCAACATGTCGCGGGTAAACTTACAAATGCTGCACAAAAAAATTGCTTATGCTTATCAAATTTGTCATGGAGAAAGACAGGAGTCTTGCTCTTTTGCAATAATAAATACTGGAGATCTACAATTACAACAACTATTAAAAGAGCATGCACTAAACTTCCATTAGCCACTAGGATTGCCCTCCAATGTGACCCACAGAACATGACAAGCATATTTCTACCAAATTGACACACGAGCTTTCCACATAATCGTGGGATAGGAAATTCCATGAACCTGAAATTGCAGGATTCTGTATTATCACGGAATTGGAAGACCCGCGATCAATAGATAGGCAACCAGGCAGCTTTCCCATCTCGTTATCAAATTTAGTAATGATTTTTGCCTTTTTTGACTTATTTTCTAATTTTTTATTTCTAATTAGAATTATTTTCTATAAGGAACTATTTATATATTGTTATTTTTTAATTTAGTAAACTTTAGTTTTATTTTGTGTACTTAGGAGATTGTAATACATAATTTTTGCTCTAAAGAGTACCAGATTCTTCTNACCTAACATTTAATTCTTAGGAATTTAGATATCTAACTAAACTTGACTTTTTACATTTATATCACCAAAAAAATACCACAAGTTTAACTTTTAAAAAGCGAAATACAGCTTTTCATGCATGGTCAAGGCCGTATGAATGTAAAAAATAAAGTTTGGGTGTTAGACATGTAAATACATAGGAATTGTCTGACATGCATGTGCATCATACAAAGTAACATTAAAAAAGAAAATTTTACTGTTTCAAAATAACAATTAAAAAGAAAAAGAAGAAAACTTTACACTTTACGTAACATGCCTTCCATATAGAAAAGTTAGTATACTTACTAATGACATCGCAGACTCGCAATTTAAGGAAATAAAGATATATCATACAAGTACATGTTAACCAAGGATATATGCTAGTCCATACCAGTCGAAGAGAGATCTTGAGACTCAGAGGAGAAGCTTTCTTCAAAGACTGAATGGCAGCCAGTACCCACTCGGCATTATTTACAGCCTCCAGCTCCTGTAATGCAGGGAGAATTGAAAGAAAAGTTTTCAGCTCAATATTTAAGAAATGATAAATTTAAACAGAAAGCAGGATATTAGTTCAAATGACCAACAAGGAATATTGAGAACTTAGAAAAGAAGCCATATCAACTGGACACTCGCAGATATCAACTTACAAGAGCAGATATAATTTCTTCAACAGATTTCTTAGAAAAGCACTCATCAATAACATCCAATCTGCAAAACAGAGAAAAAGAGGGCCTTAGAAGCAAAAAACTGTGCTTGCAGGTTAAAAAAGACATGGGTAGGAATGGTTAAGGGATCATTGCATGACGATATGCCTTGAACCTTTTGAGTTATAACATAATTACAAGCCCAATGCCAGCCACATATCCACCAAAAATAACAAGCATTCACATGCACAAATCTCTCTAATAAGTAATCAAGATATAATTTAAAATAACGATGATTAAATGATAACTAGTTGTAGTAAAAAAAACAACCAAAAGTTCAGACCACATGTGTCGAACAACAAAACACCTACGGAATGCTCATTTACACTTGTTTTTAAGAGTGAAATATTAGGGGACCTAGTCTAATATGTAAGTGGAGGGATACTCATTAACCCAAAAACTTAAGCCAGCAGATCACAGGCAATAATAGTTAGAAACTCAACCATTATATTAATTTTAATATGAGACCATTCTCTAATCTCATATACATCTCGATAATCTTCCAATTTACAAACTCATTATAACACAATCATTTCCCATCAAATGAAAGCATTTAATAGCATTGAGTATCTTCAGTAGGTGTCCATGATGAGGATTTGCATTAGCTCAAATTCACAATCACCAAGGCCTAGATCGATGAGATGCTTTACGAGATGGTTACACTTCCCATTTTTCATGCCGAGAGTCTACACTCAATAAAAATCACTCCATACTCCTCAAATACTAGAAGGACCATGGAGTGCCAACATGTCGCGGGTAAACTTGCAGATGCTGCACAAAAAAATTGCTTATGCTTATCAAATTTGTCATGGAGAAAGACAGTCTTGCTCTTTTGCAATAATAAATACTGGAGATCTACAATTACAACAACTATTAAAAGAGCATGCCCTACCCTTCCATTAGCCACTAGGATTGCCCTCCAATGTGACACACAGAACATGACAAGCATATTTCTACCAAATTGACACACGAGCTTTCCACATAATCGTGGGAGAGGAAATTCCATGAACCTGAAATTGCAGGATTCTGTATTATCATGGAATTGGAAGACCCGCGATCATGGGATAGGCAACCAGGCAGCTTTCCCATCCCGTTATCAAAATTATAAGGATTTTTGCCTTTTTTGACTTATTTTCTATTTTTTTATTTCTAATTAGAATTGTTTTCTACAAGGAACTACTTATATATTGTTATTTTTGAATTTAGTGATCTTTAGTTTTATTTTGTGTACTTAGGAGATTGTAATACATAATTTTTGCTCTAAAGAGTACCAGATTCTTCTCCTTTTGCAATTGGCGTCTCTGGAGCTTTGCATCTGTAGCTTGTTCATGAAGAGGTAGTGGAAACTTCTCTTAATCCGTACTTCATTGTTTGTCATTCGCCTCACTATTTTTAACTAGGATAGCCGCCAAACAACTCCTATCCCCATCAAAAGGCCGTCGACCTCGCATACTATCATCATCTTACTATTTTACAACCACCTTTCTCCTAAATCCACTTCCAAAATGCCATTTTGGAAGCCATACAATGATCTCACAAATGTTCCTATTTACCATAATTTGACATCAAGAATGAAGAGACCAGAAAGAAGATTGTAGACTTACAAAAGAATTGAGGCTTCTAGCCCAGCAATTTGCATTGTACATCACCCACTGTGAAGGTTCTCAAGAAGNTATACTATCATCACCTTACTATTTTACAACCACCTTTCTCCTAGATCCACTTCCAAAATGCCATTTAGGAAGCCATACAATGATCTCACAAATGTTCCTATTCACCAAAATTTGACATCAAGAATGAAGAGACCAGAAAGAAGATTGTAGAGTTACAAAAGAATTGAGGCTTCTAGCCCAGCAATTTGCATTGTACATCACCCACTGTGAAGGTTCTCAAGAAGAATGGCACGTGGAGACCATGTGTTTAGTGCCATGCACATAAAACATGATCAAGAATTTTTGTCCGTTGTCATGACTTAATAGATCAATTGAAGCCTGCCACCATTTCTCTAAGCTTCATCTTGAATGTAGCTATATCATCAAAAGTGCGTCAATGATATATATATAAGGATGCATTCAAGAAAAGGAGTGGGTTATGCCTTTATAGCTCTAAAGCACACCCGTCACCNGCGTTGTCATGACTTAATAGATCAATTGAAGCCTGCCACCATTTCTCTAAGCTTTATCTTGAATGTAGCTATATCATCAAATGTGCGTCAATGATATTAATATATATATAAGGATGCATTCAAGAAAAGGAGTGGGTTATGCCTTTATAGCTCTAAAGCACACCCGTCACCTTCTTGAGGTTGCTAAATGCTGTTATATGATTTTACTTGTATGAATTCGTGATTATCTATCTCTACTGTAGTCTAAATTTCAATATAATGTTAGAAGAGCGCTTAGAACATTTGGGTAGGTTGTTCAAACTACTACAGCAGCATTGGCACCATCTCAGTATGAAGAAATGCAACTTCATTACACTACTATATCTTAGATATGACATCAATGGAGAGATCAAGAATAATCCTACAAAGTTGGAACCAATAAATAAGTGGCCATGATCGCAGACAATGAGTAATGTAAGAAGTTGCATGAAAACCTGCCAATATACCTATACATTCCTCAGTGATTTTTTAGTACGCCCCCTCTTCACATGCTTTGACGAAAGCCAATGTTAAAATCAATGTCTAAAAATGCACAATTGTTTTGATATGTTTTCTATACGTGAGCCTCACAATTTGAAAACTGCATACTCAGAATAANGCTAAAATCAATGTCTAAAAATGCACAATTGTTTTGATATGTTTTCTATATGTGAGCCTCACAATTTGAAAACTGCATACTCAGAATAAATGGGTAAGATGATGTGGAGTTGACCAATTGATCAGTGTTGACTAATTGAATCCCAGGGTTGACCAAATGGATCGTAGAATGGTCATTAGTCTCATAGGTTGACCATGGTGGTATGGGGTTGACCAATTGATCATGGTTGACAATCGGGTCCAGGGTTGACCAAATGGTCAATGTGGAAACCGTTGGTTCCAAGGTTGACCAAATGGTCACCACAGACCAAATGGTCAATGAGGTGACCATTGGGTCTAGGATTGACCAAACGGTCAAGGCGGTGACCATTAGGTCCAGTCAATTTAGTCAAAAATTTGTTCAAATTAGGGTTTTCTATTGTTGACTTAACCGGTCTAGGGTGTCACCAAGACTTGGGCTGAATAGGGGCACACTAGGGTTTAATCCAACTCTTAGGGTTTGGGAACCCCAGTAGGTTCAAGGGGTCAATTTTGGTAGAACTCTTCCCCAAGATGGACTTGATGGTCATAGTGCTCTTAAGGTTTGCAGAAGAATCCTTGAGAACTTGAATTGATTTGCATGGTTCAATACATGTCCTGATCAAAGGGGTTTTGATTTAGAAGAGATCCTCACAAAAGTAAGGTCAACACCTATTTCGAGCGCATTCTTCCGAGAGCTTATTTTACTGTAGTTATGCTTTGATCCACTCCAAGGCAATGCACTGCGACATCTGGAGATAATCCTAGCATTTCATCATAGCTTTAAGCAAAGTAATCCTTGAATTCCAACAATAGTTTGATTAAATTTGTAGACTCCTCTTCACAGAGTAGAGAACTTATTAAAATAGGTCGGGGCTGCTCCTCAGTCTCAAGGTTGACTTTCTTTAATTAATCCACTGTGGTTTTGATTTCCTCTTCGGATTCTAGCGGAGCATCCTCTATCTGCTGATCTTTAAAATCTTCTCCTACATCGAAGCACTCTTCTACCGATCCACTAGTAACAACCATGCAAAATTTCAAATCATCGACCGACCCTATTATACCAAATCCGAGAACGTCTTTTGAGTTGAGAGTTTGACACTTAACATTCAATAATTTCTTAAAGAGCTGCAACTTATCCTTCGGCATATATCCTTGTTGAATTAGCTTTTTTATACACGGGGAAAAGTATCAAAATGGTAATTCCATTAATTCATTAGAATCATCTTCTTCTAAGTTTACATAGGTTTTTGAATTAAAAGATAGAGAAGCATGGTAAAACTTGATCGGTTTCAAACCAACACTCCGGACTTCTTAACCCTCATACTCTCGATCTGTTGACGGTGAATCAGAGTTAAGGCCATGGCTTCCACATAGTAGTTGATCCGATAGTACATCGATGCGTGTTCACTCTTTTCACCATTCTCCAAGGAGATCTCAAACTGGGGTTTCTTCTGGCGCACTATGAACATATCTTTATCGGATTTATCCTCCTCAGAACTTCCTTCTACGTTGATATTAATAGGTGGATTCGTCTATTCAACAACCTGGTGAGTTCTTTACCCGCGTCTCTAACTTTGATCTCGGATGCGTGGGCTAAAAGAACCTCCACCGACTCTTTGCAAAGGAGCAGTGGGAGATTCTTGATCCCATTCTTCTTATCCCTTTGAAATTTCATCTTTATTTAGCATGACCTCTCTATAAAGAGTAGTAGGCGGTGTCTTTGTGGATGCCTACTTCGTGTATCGAAAATAGTTGTAAGTCCCCTTTTATATAGTGTTCTTGTCCTTCTTTGTAAGTGATGTAATGATGACAGAATCATATTGTGCACATGAATCCACGGATGTCCAACTAGAGTGTTAAACGAAGTCTCCGTGTTGATAATATGGAATTTTGCACTTATTACTAGATCACCAACCTTCATCAATAGCGTTATTAATCCAAGCACATATTCTCTTTTCTAATTTAATCCTCTTAGAATCATCTTTTCGGCGGTAAGTTCTCGAGCATCAGTGTCCAAATATGCTAACATCTGTAAACTTATTAGGTTGAGCGACGTCCCTGGATCTACTAGAACTCTATAGAGCACAAATCTGTCGATGCTGACTGAAATATAGAGTTGTCAGTTATGATTGGTACTTCCGAGTAGCAAATCTTCGTCAGTAAAGGTTACCTCGGGTTGTCCCTTTAACGAACAAACTTCATCCGAGGATGTGCTAGCCAATTGAGCTAAGAAAATTTCTAGATCAAGTAAGACCTTGATCAATGTTTCTCTCATCTCCTTTGACAGGATCAGAGCATCATAGATGTTTAATTTGGTTGGCAACCTCCTAAAAGGAGCTAGTACGTTGTAATCTACTTTATTTGAACCTCTGATTTCCTACCATCGACGGATGTGACTCTTCTTGCGTGACTATTTATTTTCCCTTTTTAGTTGGAGCCGCTCTCGGGGGTAAACCTTCCCACTCCTTAAATTCACTTATGTTATCTCCTTTTCTTTTAACGTCGTAGCTGACTTTTTGGTGCTGATTCTAAATCAGAGAAGTCCACGTTGATTGTGATTGGCATTCCTTTGCACTCGAGGACTGGCTCCTCGCTCCCTACACTATTGTAACCGGTATCATCAATGTCTCTTTCATTTTTATTAACGTATCCATCTAGATTTTTTATGATTTGAGGGTTGTTTTGGGAATCGAAATCGAGGTTAGATTGGTTGAGGTCAGTTACATCATTAGTAGAAACAGTCAGAACATAGTCGAACTCATAAACCTTGGAATTATAAGGTCCTGGAGTAACATAGAGATAGTCGTACATGGTTAGCGGTTTGAGGGATTTCTTCCCGAAATCAGAGAAAACCAGTCTAACAGGGTCAACCCCTATCCTACCCTTCAAGCTATCAACCTTCCATCTCGTGCATGATCTCCTTCTTCTTCATCATCGACTGTGGCGACTTCTCCGGTGTAATGTTCATCTTTGGCTCGACAGGTTTGAGACTCTGAGCGGCAGCTTGTTCCAAAGTGATCTGTATTTGACCAGGTTATCCTTAGAGGATCTGGTCCAGACTGTGTTCCATCCATCCTTCTTTGCGTACGGGTATATCAAAGTAATCGTCTTGGCTGAAATCATGTTTACATAACCTCTTTCAGGTTCTCTTAAATATTCTTTCAGAATCGTTATATTTTCATTTTTAAAGTTCCTCTCAAGTCATTCTTTAAAACTGAAATAGCCCTCTATGTTATGCCCAAGTAGTCTATGGTAAGGGCAATAATTAGGGTGACTTTTCTTGTCTACCTCTTCTGGTTTCTTAGGATCGGGTAATTTGAATTCAGTCTTCTTCATCAAGTTCTGAAACATATTCACCACAACTTCATCCTTGAAGGAATACACCTGTATGGTCTCTGTTGAAAAGACTGTTGGCCGGGCTGACTGTACTGTGCTAGCTCCTGGTTGTACTGTGCTGGCTGCTGAAAATTCTGACAGGACTGCTTGGACTGAATTCTCATCAGCCATTTGCCTTTATCAATCGTTGCCCCTGTCCTAGACTTCTTCTCATATGCTTTCGCTGGTCTGGGCTTTTGATACTTTTCCATGGACTCCATATGCTTAACTTCCACTCGTAATTCTGGGCGCCATTGTTGATGGATTTCTTCCTATCAAACACTCCATTGCTCTTGCTCTCCATAATCACAGGTAAAAGTTGAACATATGCTCACTTCCTCCTCCTAAATGCTCTCCCACGCCTAGATATTGAAGCCTTAGGATCATTAGGCATGCTTAAGGAGGTTATAAAGGGAATAAATGGGTTCAAATTGCCTAGGGGCGATTTATCCATGTTTTTTGAACCATGGCGCCTAGGCCCCAAATTTCGACGATTAGGCGTCAGTGCCAAATTAAGCACCTTACGTCCAATTATCTCGTCCCAACTTCATCTAGATCATTAAATAAACATTTTATGCCTCCTTACATCTTGTAGGTCCCATTAAAACTTAATACGTCAGCCCGACATATCCAATGGTTTACTCTAGTTGACCCAACATCAGGACTTAATCATATAGAGGTTTGTTTCTACATATATAAGGTTTCAATTTGTGTTCGTTTTACTATAATATTTTTTCAGTTTTTGGATCCTTAATATCCACAACACCATACGGATAAGCTTTTATTGCAATAAATGACTCCGACCACCGAAACTTAAGTTTCTGGGAAATAGTTTCAATATTATACTATAAAGTAAAACTTTTTTGTCCAGGCTCAAAATCTTTTCTTAAAATGTTTCGATCATGTCAAATCTTCATCTTTTTTTATAAATTTTTGTATTCTCATAAGATTCACTTCTAATTTTCTCGAGCTCATTTAGTTGCAATAATCATTTCTCACCAGTATCTTTCAAATTATAATTGAATTCATTTATAGCCAAATAAGCTTTATGATAAAATTCAACTAGCAGGTGACGAGATTTTTCAAAAATAAGTCTATATGGTGACAATCCTATAGGAGTTTTATAAGCAGTCCTTTAGGCCCATAATGCATAATCAAATCTAGCAGACCAATCTTTCCGGTTAGGATTTACAGTCTTTTCTAATATTCTTTTAATTTCAGGATTAGACACTTTAGCTATACCACAACTCTGAGAATGATATGTTGTGGCAATTCGATTTCAACTCCATATTTCTGCGTTAATGTTTCGATTTTTATATTCTTAAAATGGCTTCTTCCATCTGTAATGATCACTCTCGGCATTCTAAATCTAGTAAAAAGATTTTTTCTCAAAAATTTTACAACACTTTGAGCATCACATCGAGATAAAGCAATTGCTTCAATATATTTAGATACAGTCCACAACAATTAACATATACAAGTTTCCGAAAGATGATATAAATGATCTCATAAAATACAAACCCCATACATAAAAAATTTAAACTTTCAAAGTATTGCCTACTCTCTAACATCTGTAACATGTTTTTACATAAATATTAACATCTCTAAATAAAGTAAGTCAATAAAATCCATATTATAGAAATTTAAATGCAGATTTATCTATCCCAAAATTTCCCCCAAAATTAAATTTGTGACATTTTTAAATAATTTCTTAGGTTTCTTCAAATGGTATACATCTTCGGATAACTTAATCCTCACATTTCTTATATATATAAGGGTTGTCCAAGAAATAAAATTTTGCATCATGAATGAACTATTTTTAATGGCTTATTAATCCGTAGGGTAAAATATTACTAACGATATAATTAACTATATTAGCATACCACAGCACATGCCACTCAGAATTAGTATATAATTGTTCATCAATAAAATTTTCATACTTCATCATCAAAAGTACCATAATTTTCCTGTTCAAACTTTGACAAATTATTAGCAATTTGATTATCAAAAAAGCTTATATCCACTACTTCAAAATCAAATTTTTGCATCAGAAAGACCCATCTAATTAATCTTACTTTTGCATCCTTCATCAGCAACTGATATCGTATAGCAGTTATCAGTATACACAATATATTTAGCTCCAATTAGCTATGATCTAAATTTATCAAATATATATACTATTGTCAATAATTCTTTTTCAGTAGTAGTGTGATTTATTTGAGCTTCATCAAAAGTATTAATAGCGTAATATATAACTTTAAAAATTTTATCATACTTTTGTCTTAACACTGCCCAATAGCATAATTACTCACATCAAACATTTAAATGATTTTTCCCAATCAGGTGAAACAATAATATGTACAGTGATTAATTATTCTTTAAATAAATTAAAGAATTTAGGCATTTCTCATTAAAGTCAAATAATGCGTCTTTTCCAAAAGATGACACAGAGGCTTGATAATTTTAGAAAAATCTTTAATATAATACCTATAAAAAACAATATATCGTAAAAAACTTCTAACTCCTATTACTGTGGTAGAAGAAGGTAGTTCAGCAACAACTTGAATTTTTATTGGATTTACTTCCATGCTATTTTCGGAAACTTTTTATTCTAAAATAATTTCTCCTGCGACCATAAAGTGACATTTTTCTCAATTGAGAATTAAATTTGTTTCTTCACAGCGTTTAGAACTCCTGCTAAACGATCTAAACATGAATCAAAGGAGGTTTCAAAAACAGAGAAGTCATCCATTAAAACTTCAATTCCTTTCTCAATTAGATCGTATAAAATGGACATCATGCACCTTTGAAAATTTGTAGGTACATTGCATAAACCAAAATGCATTTTGCTAGAAGCAAAAGTTTCATAGAATATATGAATGTTGTTTTGTCTTGATCCTCATAAGCTATAGGTATTTGGTAGTATCCTGAATATCCATTCAAAAAGCAAAAGTATTCATGTCCAGCTAGCCTATCCAACATTTGGTCCAAAAAAGATTGAGAAAAGTGATCTTTCTTCATGGCGAAATTCAATTTTCTATAATCAATACTGATACACCACCCAGTGACTTGTCTTGTTGGAATTAATTCCTTGTGTTCGTTAATAGCTACGGTCACTTCTCCTTTCTTAGAAACACAGTGAATTGGACTAATCCAAGCACCATCAGAAATAGAATAAATAATTTCAGCATCCAACCACTTTAAAATTTCTTTCTTTACAACATCTTTTATGATAGGATTTAATCTCATTTGAAGATCTGTCTTAGGCTTGTGATTATCTTTTTTTTTTTAAATTTTATGCATACAGATTGAAGGGTTGATACCTTTAATATCCGCTAACGTCCATCCAAATATTTTTATAATTTCTCAATGTTTCCACTAATTTTTCTTCTTGATCTCCACTTATGTCTGAGGATATTATAACAGGTAATGTTGATGAGTTCCCTAAAAAGCATACTTTAAATGTGTAGAGAGCACATTCATCTCAAGTTCAGGAGTTTCTTCAATTGAAGGAATAAGAGGTTTATTATTTTCAGTGGTATCTAAAATATCAAAACTTTCCTGAATATAATTTGAATCATCAGTGATTATCTCAATAGATTTATCTTGAAAATCAGTATCATTTTCATACCCCAATTCTCGTAGTATTGTTTTAACTTCTTAACTTACTCTAAAATGGTTATCAATTCAATCATCAATAATCTCTATTCTATAACATTCATCTTCTTTTCCTTCCGTCGGATACTTCATTAACTTTAGCACATTAAAAGTAACTTCCTGGTCATCTCTCATTTTTGCACATAAATCATAGCTCGTCTAGTAGCAAGGAAATGTCTCCCTAAAATAGTTGGTGTTTCTTTATCTTCCTCCATATCTAGAACAATGAAATCAACTGGGACAATAAATTTATCGACCTTAACCAGTACATCCTTTATAACCCCTTTATGATAAGTAATCGATCAATCAGCTAACCAAAGGGTTACAGTGGTGGGAGAAATCTCTCATAAACCTGGTCTTCTAATTATTGATAAGGGCATGAGGTTAATACTAGCCCCTAAATCACATGAGGCTTTTCCGCAAAATCTTTCTCCTATCGAACATGGAATAATAAAGCTACCAGAATCTTTGAGTTTTTTATGAAGATTTTTCTGGATTATTATACTACATTCTTCACTAAGTACAAAAGTTTCATAATCTCCAAACTTCGTTTTCATATTTAATATATCTTTCATAAAATTAAGATAGCATGGCACTTGCGTCAATGTTTCAGCAAGAGGAATGTTGCTTGTCAGCTTCTTAGATATTTCCATAAACTTGGAAAATTTTTTATCAAGTTTATGTTGTTTAAGGCTCTGAGAAAATAGAGGTGGTGATTTTTCTACATTGCACTTAATTGGAGAGACAAGTTTTTCTATATTCTCAAGAACATTTTCTTCATGTTTTTCAGTTTCTCAGTTTCGCTCTCAACTGCAATCTCTTTTTACACTCAAGTATATAATTCTCTACCACTTCTCAACTTGACTGCTTTAACTTGCTCCTGCTCTTTGTTTTTATCATTAGGATTTGTTTTACTGTTACTAGGAAGTGCTCCCTTTGGTATGTGAGTTAGCAATTTGTCCTAGTTTATTTTAAATATTTTTATTGTAACACTCTGACTTCATATTAATTGCCCATTTGTAACACAGCTTCTTCTAAAGACAACTTCTCCTTAATTGTTGGTTATTTGTAAAATTAGGAGGATAAGGTCTATAGTTAGTATTACCCTAGTTGTTCTAGTTTCTCAATGGGTTCAGTTGATTATTCCCTCATTGCTGATTTCCACCACCGTAATTATTACTCCAGTAAAAATTAGAATGGTTTTTCCAACCTGAGTTATAATAGCTAGAATATGGGTTGAGTCTATTATTAATTGCATTTAAAGTCTCAAAGAATAGTTGAGAATTAATCAATCATCCCAATGAATTCTCCTCGATCATATGAGGTGTTTGAGAAAAGTTTATTCCAAATTGATTTAATTTCCTAGATATCGCAGCAACTTGAGATGTCAAAATTGGAATCGCATCAGTAACATGAACACTAGTTACTTTCTTAAGATATACCCTTTCAAAGGGTCGTTGAAAGTTGTTAGTAGTCATCTATTCTATTAATTCATATGTTTCATCAAATGATTTTGACATTCATGAACCTCAAGCAACAGTATCAATAATCAATCTAAGGTATCCTACTAACCCATTATAAAAAGTTTGAATACATAACTAGTATGCCAAAGCGTGATGTGGACACTTCCTAAGAAGTTCTTTAAATCGTCCCCAGGCTTCATAGATTGACTCACCTTCATACTAAGTAAATGAAGTCATATTGTTTCTAGGCATAGTAGTTTTTTAAGATGAAAAATACATAGCTAAGAATCTCTGTGTTAAATCTCTCCAAATTCTGATAGATCCATGTGCTAATAAGTTTAACGACATCTTAACTTCATCTCATAGGGGAAAGGACAAAGTCTAAGTCTAACAACGTCATTTGATACATCGTTGTACTTAGATATAGCACATAATTCTAGAAAACTAGCAAAGTGTAAGTTAGGATCCTCAAATGGAGTTTCCCCAAACTGATTTTTTTTGTATCATTTAGATTATAGTAGGTTTAAGTTTAAATAAGTTGGCAACTATAGCAGGGGTTTGTATCCTCAGATGAAGTTCCCCCAAACTAATTGTCTTTGTACATGAAAATGTTCATTTTCAACAGTTTGATTATCAATGTTATTATGTATGTGTTTGTCATTTTTTGTAAATAGTGAGGTTTTTTTTTTATTTTCAAATTTTTTATAATGCGTTCTAACTCATAATCGTAAGATACTAAACCTTCAGATCCTGAACTACGATACAAAAGTAAAAGTTTAGAAAAAAAATTAAACAAAACACTCAAAAAAAAATATTTTTTTTATTTTAAAAATATTTTTAACACACAAAACAAACTCTTATATATTTAAACACTATGATTTTTATAGTCTTTAGTTCAAATAAATTTCTTAAGTTAAAAGTTTCGTTGTTTTTTTCTTCCCTGACAACGGCGTTAAAAACTTGATCCGACCCGCAGTTACTTAATAATTTTGTTTCCAAAATGATGATCAAAACCTTGATCTAATTTATTTTAGCAGCTAGAGTGAACAATAAATATGTTATAAAATTTAAAATTTGTTTAATATTTTAACACTAAGGGTACAACGCAAGTATATGTATCGTTTCAAGTAATATAGGATTTTCTTTTAATACCCCAATATCGATCCCACAGGGATGGTGAAGCTCTTTTTATGGACTTAGTAAAACTTTACATAAGTCGAGACAATTATCTAGGAAATATGGTAGCAAGTTTATGTATAAAAAGAAGTTACTAAATTCTTACTAATTCTATTTCAAAGCTTAAAGAAAATGTAGTATTTCTAAACTAGTTTTACGTAGAAAAGTTCAAATTATGTGAAATTTCTTTCCCCTTGCAAAGAGATCATAATCAGTATAAGAATCAAATGTTAAAATAATTAGATGTATTTGTGTCAAATAGGAGCAATCTTATTTTTCACCCTCTTCCGAGTGCATAAATAGCATTGGCTAACCTAAAGTTAAATTCCTAAATCTTTGGTTATCCTGGGTAGATTCTAGTTTGTCACTTCCAGATTATGCACTACAAACATTATTGTGGAATAACCTAGTTTTAAGCTTCAAAATCTAGATCAAATTAGTTAAGGTTCTAGTTTGTCACCTTAGAATCACCAATTTACGCTCATCAAGTACTTAAAAATTATCTCATTTCAGGCCTCGAATTCACCATTAACCTGTCTGACAACCAGTTGAAAATCAGACCTTACAATTACATGTTGCAAGCCCACTTCTCGAGCTAACCGAAGTCCACCCATTAAGGCATCGTACTCCGCTTGATTATTTGTTGCTGTGAATTCAAGGACGACCGAATGATAATTAAACTCTCCGATCGGACTACTAAAAGCTAATCTAATTCCTACTTTAGTTTCGCTCGAAGCTCCATCTACGTGAAGGGTCCAAGCCTGCGTTCCAGACTCATGTTCTTCACTTAATCCACCCGTTTCTGAAAAATTCGCCAAGAAATCTGTCACAGCTTAAGCTTTAATTGTTGTTCGAGGGATGTAAACAAGGTCGTATTCACTGAGCTCAATGGACCACTTTAAAAGCCGACCTGAATGTTCTGGTCGAGTATGGACATAAGGAGAAGATTAGTGATCACCATAATTGAATGAGTGTAAATATTGCCGAAGCATGCGAAAGGAAACAATAAGAGCAAACGTTAATTTCTCCATGAGAGAATATCCTAGTTCGACCGTTGTAAGGACCCTACTGTATAATAAACGGGAAATTGATTCCCTGGTTTTTCCCTGACAAAGACCGACTAATGGCGATCAGCATCAAATTTCCATTTTTTTGATTAATTGGTTACCAGTAAGAATCACATAGGAATTTTCTATTTACAAAATCCACTTAGTTTCTGCAAGAAAAACTATTTCATATATCAAATGTCAGTTCATGGTTGTTATAAACCGAAGCCAGTAAGTGACCAAAGTACATCTCATAAGGAAATGGTTCACACAAGTCCATTAAGTTCCCAAACAAGATTTAGATTGATATCTTACTATCATAATTTTCTTACTTATAGCAGTTCAATATTTTGATTTCCATATTGTAATTTTGTAGTTTTTCAATAATTAGAAACAATGAGGCGATAAAATCAACGAATTCAAAGGAAAGGTGGAAAATGTGAGACCATTGCAAGCTAAATGAAGCACAAGTTTTCATAGAATATCTATTCTCTAACTTTACAAAGCATACGCTTAGCAATTGAAAAGTAACAGATGTTCTCTTCTCTAAGTCAAAGGTTTAATTAACATAAAAACGATATTAATCAACTAAAAATTATATGATATGTAATCTTAATTGAACTTAAAAAAATAATTCAATGCCTCTGATTATAATAAAAAGAAGAGAGGAAGACACCTGTTTAAAGCACTTGTCTCTTTCAAAGGCACTTGCTCAGAGTGGTTATCTATAACAGCACAAACAGCAAAGGGATCAGAGGAGCCCAACTTAGTAAGTGATTCTTCCAATGCGGCTAATCTCTGCTAAGAATGAAACAAATAAGAAATAGGTATCTTCCAAGCATGAAAAACTATTGTTTGAACAATACTACAAAAAAGGGTGGCCCTTAAGAAAACAAATACAAGTAATTTTATATAATGTTCAATAAGGAGTTTCAATTGGATGCAAAAAAATAGAAGATTGAGACTTCAAAAGTAACTGCTAGCAAAATGAATTGCACAATAATAAACACGTACCCAGAAAAAGAAAAAAATTCACATATTTGACACAATTTATATGTTCTGTAAAAGGCAACCGAACATACCTCAGAAGGCACAAAATGTGTTGCGAGGCCACAGGCAAGCATTTCAGCACCATTCAGCCTTGCACCAGTCAAACCAACATATTCCCCTGAAAGCATGAAAAATTTCTATCAGTATAATCAACAAGAGAGACTAGTCTTATAACATTGATAGAAAAAAACATACATTTAAAAAATTGTAGAAGGCAGCATGCTGAAACAAGTAGCTAGGGCTTCTTCAAGAGAAATAATTAAGATTATTTTTGTCACTAAAATAGTGAAAACAGCCAGACAACAAAAAGCAAAAAATAAGAAAAATAGGAAATTAAAAATGAAAAATTCAAGGCTGAAGCAAGCATACTGATTACAAATCAGTCAAATAATAAATAGAAATGATAGCATGGTTCCATTTGAAACTGTTTTCTGTAGCCCAATTCTGCTATTTAAGGCAACAGAATCAGTTCTCAGTTTTTTGCTAAGAAGTATAACAACTGTATTGAGAGAATTTTAGCATTAGGAAATATAAAAAATAGCATTCTTAGAATGATAGGTTGGGCTAACATTCTACAAAACTTTTTTCCAGAATTTCAACTTATCGAGATTATTATCACAAAAATGCTCGGGATAGCTTGCATAAAATAGCTCAAGTTAAAAAGTAGTTATTAAATTAAACTAACTAAATGTTTATTAAATACTAATTAGGTTAATTAACTTGCATTAATTAATAAATAAAATAGTAACTAAATTTATAACTTAGAAAATTAGGATAAGTTGCTAACTAGTCAATAATTGATTAAATGAATTAGACTAGATAATAATAAATTGATTCATTAGATGACTAATTAGAATAATTAAAAATTAATAAGATTAATTAGTTACTAATCAACAATTTCGAAAATAATATATTATATATGAAGAATGAAAATGGATATGGGACACTGACACAACAAAACACAAACAATTAAATGGAATAATTGCAAAACACAAGACATGACACATCATAGACATGTTTTTAATACTTGATAAATTATTACTGCAACATATATAATTTCTACTATTCTCTATTAACAAAATCACATTATGAAATATAACATTATTAAAAAAATTAAAATGTTAAAAGAAAATCAAATATGAGCATCATTTAAGTATTTCTACTTTTCACACATTTTATCAAAATTAGTATTGTTTTCATAATATCCAAAAACTAAGGGAAAAAATACCAACGTCATCCTCAAAATAATTAAAGAAAATCATAAATACATGAGCTTCTCTAATTGGAGTTATTAATAAGGAAAAATAACTAATTCCTAGAGTTGAATTTTCTTTAATTATGTATAATTATATATTATTCAATTATTTATCCTAATTGTCAATTCATGTTAAATAGTTAAATTATTTAAAAATCATTGTGATTTTGAATACAAATTTTGTTTTCTAAAATGAATTGATATGACCCTAGTTACAACAAAGACATGACTTTAGTTTTGGCATTTCAAAACTTCAGGTACATCAAAGGTCACGACACATACTCACATTTGAGAAAAGATGTTAGTTCAACTATGAAGATGGCTTAGGGCTTGGCTTTAAAGATGGCTATTGGTACACGCACCAATTTGGCTTCTAGTAGAGATACGACTTTGGCTTTGACAATAGCAAGGTAAAAGCTCAAAGATGGCAAGAAATAGCTTCGATAGAAGCTCTTTGGTTGTGCAAGTCTATAGCTTCAAAAAAACAAGGATAGGGATAAGTCAAAAGTCGTATTGTTGTTAGAGGAAATATGAGTATTAGTTTTATTAATTTCAACACTTATACTTTCCACTATTTTAAGATCCATAATTTGCCACTTCATAGTCGTGTCCTGCCATTTCAAAAAAGTATCAGGGTATTATTTCTTCATAAAAAATCATGGCACAATTTTTGAAATGTCTCAGAGCCATGCCCATGCCCACCATGTGTCTAACACGAACACAACCGTCATTTGGAAGTGTTTTTGCTTCGTAGTTTATTACAATTAGTCTTATATTGATTAATCGATAAATTAGATATCATAATTAACAAAATATTATCATAATTAGCCTTATCCATCAACAATTTAGTTACAAAATTTTCAAATATTCAATTTTCATTTGAACTTATTTAGTGTTGTATAAGGCGCTAAACCAATTCTCCACAAGCCATTTTGAAATTTTAATATTACCTTAGCTACCCCTTTTCCATCATAATTACCTGACAATAATTTTATGAAACCACATATCATGTTTACCTACGCTTTGTTGTATATGTCTAAAAACCTGAATCCAATTTTAGACGTCATTTCTTCAATAGATGTTTATCAAACCTTTCATCGAGTATAATTAACCTTTAATTATTCTTTTTAAAATTGTCATACATCCATCTTAACATTTACATTGTGTCAAACCCAGCTTAGAAATCAATGAATTTTTTACAACCCAACATTTGAGTCCATAATATATAACCGATAGCATTATAGTTTTATAAGATTTATATTTAAAATTTTATTATAACCTTTCATCATACAAACCTCTTAAAGAACTTCTATAGTAACTTTAGATATCATATCCTCATATATATATCTATTCTTTTATATAATAAATCCAAGACAGTTAAACTTGTCACACATAAGTGTCAATTTTGGACTGCATATCTTCCATAATCATCGGGTATAATAAACTTTTAATTATTCTTTTTAAATTTGTCATACATCCATCTTAACATTTACATCGTGTCATACNACAGATATGTTGTATGAGAAGACCCAAAAAAGGCACCCTGTCCACACGATATAGCACATACACAGGTCCTAAGAAAGAAAAGACACTTGTAAACCCAAAAAACCAAAACCGCCAAATCACAGAATCAAGTGGCTAGGGAAGACCCAATTTAGTCCTGCCTCTGCCTCTAGTTCTAGGGAGTCAGCTAACAAATTGTTGAGTTTTGTGTCATTACCCGAAATAGGCCTCCATTCTTCTTTTTCCTTCTGGATATGTAAATTTGTCATTCTTCATCCGAAGACTGACTCATCTGACCACTGTGTTGGTAGATAGATTGTCAGGCATGTATAAGCTAATGAGCCCCTTGCGTCTGACTAACAGTAACAACTTGCTCGTTTTGATGAGGTAGTAGAGCCGCAGTAGAGAGATGGTCAACCTTCGCAACAATGATAGGTTCTAAGGTATGTGAAGTATGAATTATCTCCTCTGCATCTGATGTTTCCTGAAGATGAGGAGCTTCAAAGCTCTTCTGATTATCGGACCGAACATTGTACTTTGTAGGTAAAGGTCCTTCAGTATTGTTTTCAAAAAAGTTTGAAGCTATAGGTTGCCCAGCTGAACCATTCGGCAACATGTCAAACGTAGAAACAGAAACAGTATTGTCAAGGGGGGTGTCCGGTAGTGGGAGAGAGAGCTGATAGCATTTCAACCAATTTTTCAATAGCAAGTAGAGTGCACTCAAGGGTGGAGGAGGGACAGGTGTGAGTTGGGGCAGAAGGCCCAATAACATTTTTACACTGAGGTTTTAAATGAGCAAATGATGACATTAAGAGTGAGAGTGTCCAAACATACGGCAGTGGGTGCAATAAAGTGGGATATGCTCGATTTCCACCCGTTGCCAAAACCCCTGGTGCTGTGAGCCAATCCAAATCTCCCTTAGAAAAGGTAAAGTAAATTAATTGTAGGAATACCAGTTTTGAGGCCGTAAACCATAGCTAAGGAGTAGAAGAGCTAGTGATTGAAGAGATGGAACTTCAGACCCAGGAGGCGCAACCATACAGGAATGGTAGGAGGACCGTCCATTTTAAAACTTTCATCACACGGTTATCTATTCAAACGAGTCTTCTCGCAAACAAATGAGCATTGTTTTCATCATCTGATAATTGTATAAGAATATGCCTACCGTCCAGTTTACCAATCTTCCATTCCCCTTTTAGTCGTAATTTCTCAATTTTTTTTTGAATTAGCTCGAGTTTGGGGTTTCCATAGAACTTACAAAGTAAAACTAGCCGATAAGATGAAGCTAAGGTGGAGATCTCCGCTTCGTAGTGAAAGATTGCAAGCTTACCATTTTTACAGGATGCTTTATTGAGAAATCAGGTGTCAACGACCAGCGTTAAAGTATCATGGTATCGTTGCAAGAACATATACGAAATAGGGGCACAAGCGGGGTTATCGTCGATAAGGGCGGTGGTGTAGGAAAGGAGCCCCGAGGCCATCTCAAAACCGCGACTAGAGTTTGCAAGCGACGCAAACTGCCTTGTATCAAGGTGGCGAGAGACTGTGTCAGGAAGAGAAAGGAAGAGGACGTGCGAGAAAAGCTCGGCCAGAAACTGTAAAAACGAAGCCGATAGAGTCAAGCCCTTCATCGTCGGGCGCGAAGAAGCCGGTTGAGTGAAGCTGAAGACGAAAATATATATATATTTAAAAAGTAGTCTTAACAACAAATCTTTTAAATAGCCATTTTGCACAACGCAACCTAAAGATTTAAAATAACCACAACAGGAATAAACGACCAGTCAACAAATTTAATTTAAATTATAATTTCCATCACTAAAAAAATTATCTAAAATTATCAAAAGTGCCACTAATGATAAGATTTATTTCAATTTAAAATATAAAAAATTATGTATACAATTTATCATGCACTCATTTATCCTTCTTTTTTATACACATGTTTACTTCATTCATTAATTTTTTAATACAAAATTTCATAAACAATTCTATTAAACATAATATTTTAAATTTAGTCTTAAAAGCAAATGTTTTGAAGAGCTTTTTTGCACGGCAAAACCTAAAGGTTTGAAATTATCACAACAGAAATAAATGATCAGACAAAACATTCAATTTAAATTTTAATTTCCATCAACAAAAATAAATTATACAAAATCATCAAAAGCGCCACTAATGATAAAATTTAATTTAATTAAAAAAATAAACAATTATTATGCAAGTTCGAGTTCACTCATTTATCCTTATCTTTTATACACATTTTTACTTCTTTCATTCATTTTCAAATACACAATTTCCACAAAAATGTTAAAATTAAAAACCTAATGAGCTATCGACTCAGTGATTACTTATTCCTCTAAAATTACAATAACATAACAAAAAAGAAAATAACATTTATTCTAGTCAAATATTTGATAGTTTAGTATTCAAAGATGATCATTCAAGAAGTTTAGAGCATTCTATAAAACTGTAAAATATCTTAGCTTAATGATATCATTTTATATATATTACACCCCTCTCAAAAGCATCGTATAAAATATATCATTTAAAGTACTTCAATAACTGCTTCCTTTGCGAGTATATGCGCATGATGAAATCCATAAATCAACATGCACATACAAACATTATAATATTTAGTTCATCTCATTCTTATTCGCATATCATACAGCATTATATAATAAGTATAAAAATACTAAGCTATCAATAAAGCTTATTTCAATATGATCAATACTACATATAGAATGGATAAAGCATGGTGCAATGTAAATCAGCAATCAATTCAGTATTACAGATATTTTACACATGTAATTCAAAAGAAACCTTTATTACTACAATTAGAAAATATGAATACTGCCCTAGAAGATTTACATTCTGTTTTTGTTCTCCACTCCACTTACATTGAAAACCTATGATTACTTACATAAGCACCAAACTATTTAATTTTCTTTAAATCATGCAGATTTTCATTCTCACATGATTTATCAATATTTATTTAGCAAAACTGTTTTAGTGTTCAACATAGTGGGATATTTATATAATTAGTTAAAATCAATACAAAAACGTTTTATGTAAATTTTCTAGGTTAACTATTTAATCTACACATGTATTAGTATATTTATCTCATTANAGCAAACATCATGTACTGAACAACTAAGTTAAAAAGGTGTGTTGTTACATGTTAAGAGCCTCATTTAAAAACTAATTCAGAGTGAGACTTTTTTTTCAAAAGCAGTATTAGACCACCTCAACATACATGGCCTTGCACAAGGAATTCGAGGAACTAGCAAAGAAATATATTCAAAGAATCATATCCAAAAACAAGTCACNCAAACTCAATAGAAAACAATACTGTTGGATTATTACATATAAATGATAGAGTTCAGACTGATAATCAGGAGAGCCTCGCAACTTCACTTTTTCAAGAAGTACCAAGGTATAAAGGCAACTCATACTTCACATATTCTAGAACCTATTGTGGGTACTACTATTGGTATTCCTTCTGCTTCAGCTCTACCCCATCAGGTTGATTCTTCGGAGGAGTAATGGCAAGTTTACACTTCTAGGAGGAAGAAGTAGAATAGAGATCTACTAGAGCTCAGAAGTCTTATGTATGATACTTTGGTTACTACAGGTAATGGTCAGCACCTTACCAATCTGCTAATTGGATCCCTACCGAGAACTAAAGCTAGAGGCAAGACTAGATTGGGATGACCCACACTTTTCAGAGCCCGGGTAATTTTTTGTGTTTTCTTTATTTCTATATGCACCCATCTTTTAGATTTTTTGGTGTGTGTTGTACAGTGTGGTTTGGGTGTTTAGGCCCACCCATACAAACTTATCTGTACATTTCTCTTTAATACATCAGCTCTTGGGCTTTTTCAATATATATATATATATATATANGGATAGTTAAACCTTATTCAATTAATTCTTACAATTAGTTAAATAATGGAATGCAAAATTTAATTTAAAATTTACCAATAAATTTTTTATTTATAATTGCACCTTAACATTATAAATAAATTTCTCTTTTTATTCGAATTGAAATTTATCTATACTATATCGTTATTTCTTCAAATTTCAAATTTCTCATTTATCCTAATTGATAAATTTATTTCAATTTCACTATAGATAATATTAATCATTAAATATTAATTTAACTTTCCTAAATATTATATATAAATTTAACTTATCAATTTGATTTTCAAGTTTTATTAAATAATATTTAATATTCATTTATCAATCATTCTTCACTAAAATTTTTTTTTAATATAAAATATCAACATAATTAAAATTTTAACCTCATTTTTTTCCTTGCACAATCTTGTTAGGCCTTGGCCAATGCCACACTCGCTCGATTACGTTCTAACTCTCTCTCATGTTGGCTTCCTACATTGATTTGTCTTCCCTTATCTTGATTTATTTGCCTGTCTTTGTGATAATCACCCCAAATGCCCTAATTTGTATGTTACTTGAACTTGTGTGTGCAATATTGTGCAATTCTAAAGGTCCCCTTAGCTGGATGACATCTTGAGCTCGACCCCACTCCATGATTGACCACACTTACTATCGTTGCGCCCAATCACCTTCTCAAGCTCAATCCTTTCTCAACACCCAATCTTCGCCAATTGCTTCACTAGGTCTTATCTTCCGCACGAAATGCTCATCAGCTTTAAACCGTTCGTTCTTGATCTACTCAAGCTCATTGCCCTAGCTTATGCTTGGCTCGATATCCTCTCACCTGCTCTCTTCTCTTTGCATTTTGTCTACTCTCTATCATCCTTTGTTCATTCTCACAGCCCCTCTGAAACTTCATCTCAACCTCATTTACTCAATTCCACCCCCCATTATAAATAACAAATCAACTAATGCAGATTCAATTAAACCGACATTAAATAGTTAAAATATTTTTTTTAACAGAGCATTACATGTTCTTTACTTACAAATTTGTCACAATATAAAAGAATACATGGCCAAAATATCAAATGAAGTTGACGCGAGTAAGAAATGTTTCTTAACTGTTTTAATCTTCAAGTTAAAAAAGTTTTCGAAAGAAAAAGAAGTTAATCGACATCCATGTCAGATAAATAAAAATGTGTAAAAACAAAGTTATACCTTCCCTAGCGAGGGCTTATTGCAATATGGGAAAAATAAGTAAAAAAATTCAATGATATTGGATTATTTATGGGAGGATATTTTAGTGTTGAATTATCTTATACATCCAATTTAATCTCATAACTCCTTAAATTTGATCCCGATTAAAATAGTCCTTAAAATCCTCAAATCCTCATCAAAATAATCCAACAAAGAAACTATTTTGGATCATATTTAAGAAAGAACCAAAATTAAAAATATTTATAGTTCCTGAAAAAAAGATCTCACACAAATTATCCAGGAAATAATGACCATAAATAATATGAAGAACCTATGTACCAAGAAAGAGGGATAAAGTTCACGAAGCCACAGGTAAAGATTACTACCAAAGAATCCAGGGAGCCTTGATAGAAAATATGAAGAACCTATGTCTGGGAAAAATCCCAAAGCTGTTTCTGGCATTGCAAAAACCTGCAGCATATTTTCGTAGTCAAATTTTGAAATGTATGACATTCTAACAACTATGCTCCTTGTTGGTGAAGAGATGAAATTCATATTCAAGATGAAGTGAGGATTAAAACATAATATCAATTTCATCACAAAGATGATACATAAAAGTGCTACAAACTTTCAATGATAACAAGCAGCTAAACGCCCAGTGAATCAAATGAGAAGCAAACAAATGCAATTGAATACATCATTATGCAATAAACATGCATTAAAAAGGAGAAAAAATATGTTTATTAGATATATATGAGGATTAAATTCTTATAGAATGATCTAAGAAATGAGACCATATATGGACTCTCTCAGTGCAAACATGATATATACAAATATAATTCATCTAGCTCTGGGCATGCCCTCTTCTTTTCTAAAACAATATAAGCAAATGCATCTAAATGTTCATTTGATAAATATCGATTTGTTAGTATCTCATCAAAAGATGGCATGCTTATTATAAAATGACAAGATTCTATCACGGTATCACCCCTATAAAGTGAGCATAATAAGTGAGGACAAACCAATCAAATTTAGGTAATGTTGGAACTGAGAGGAAAATATAACTAAAAGCGCACCTATACATGAAATGCTTGCAAGAACGACCAATTAACTCCAGTATATGTGGTGATATTTTATCTCTTGCTGGAAACTCAACCTTCGGCTCTACCCCCATCAATCTTCATATATACTATAATAAACACTAATGAAATAATTCATATATACATTCTCTTCAAATTGGTCAACTACATGTAACGGCTCATTTTCTTCAATTTTTTGTTCAAACATTTCATGGACTACTTTAGTAATCCGCTTCAATAAAATTAAATAAATTTAGCACCAGATATAAAAGAATTCTACATGCTCAGGTACACACAACAAGAATAAAGAAACTGCCTGCCCCTCTTCTTCCTTAGGTTGAACCTCATCCCTGTCCATGTCCTTAACAGACTGTAATTCATCAAAGACATCATCCTTTTTGTCAGGTAGAACTTCAGGTCCTACCTTATCATCCACNTGACCATGTCCTCAACAGACTGTAATTCATCAAAGACATCATCCTTTTTGTCAGGTAGAACTTCAGGTCCTACCTTATCATCCACTTAAACTTCAATTTTAACCATAACGTCCTCAACAGCTCGGGAAAATTCCTTTTTGGGCTCTGCTTTTCTCCTTTTCTTAAAGTATATTCCATAATATAAGGGAAACTCAACATTCTTTTTTTTTTCTTATTTGTCGAGCATTTACACCCTGAACAATGGTGCTTAACAGAGATTATAAGCAGATTTCTTCTTTTGTCTCTCCTCTACAACCTTTAATCTAGAATTGATTTCATTTACTTTGCTGAATAGTGAAGCCTAAATTTAATGAATTNTTTTTTTTTCTTATTTGTCGAGAATTTACACCCTGAACAATAGTGCTTAACAAAGATTATAAGAAAATTTCTTCTTATGTCTTTCCTCTACAACCTTTAATCTAGAATTGATTTCATTTACTTTGCTGAATAGTGAAGCCTAAATTTAATGAATTTCTTATACAGGTTGTTAATCAAATCAACTATATCTACACTTAGAGTGTGTTTCAGTAGATGTTAGTGGAAGAGAATATGTAGAAATATATGGTAAACTATGTAGGGATGGGGAAGAATATTGGGGTGAGCTGAGCCAAGTGCTTCGTGCAGGAGCATGAGGATGGAGAAGAGGTGCTACAAGTAGAATCACTTCCTTATCAGATATGTCCTTGAAATTTTCAAAAACCTAAATTAAGCAAATATTCCATGTACATGCTCTGAAAGCAAACATCATGTACTGAACTACTAAGTTAAACAGGTGTGTTGTTACATGTTAAGAGCCTCATTTAAAAAATAATTCAGAGTGAAACTTTTTTTTCAAAAGCAGTATTAGACCACCTCAACATACGTGGCCTTGCACAAGGAATTCGAGGAACTAGCAAAGAAATATATTCAAAGAATCATATCCAAAAACAAGTCACAATATGTTGAGTTAATTCTCTAAAAATATAAGTTGATTGATATGGATTATATATTAATCGTAAAAAGAGGTACAAAAGTATTCATATAGACAAAGTCCTTCATACTTATTTTCTCGGCGTTGGATCAAATTGAGAAACAAAAAAAAAATCAAAATTAACACTGAGCCAATTGTAACATGGAAATCGATGAAGTTGGCATGGTTGCAAAAGTCCCTTGACACTGTATAATTTTCATAAGGCAAGAACAAGTTTGTTAGCAAAACTTTATATATGTGCTTACAAATGTATCTGATGATTGGTAAATTTTGACTTTGTATACTTGATTCTTGANACTTTATATATGTGCTTACAAATGTATCTGATGATTGGTAAATTTTGACTTTGTATACTTGATTCTTGAAATCTGCAGACTTGAATTTTGATTTTAGTACACTATTCCATGTAACATTTTCTCATATATTGGGGCCCATAAGCAATGACACATTATCGAAATTGAAGCTCATATAAGTGCCACCGAAAAAATAAAATATCTATCAATATCCCAGCAAGACAATCTGTACCAACAAGGTAGACAACTTAGTGAATTTATANATGCAGACTTGAATTTTGATTTTAGTACACTATTCCATGTAACATTTTCTCATATATTGGGCATATCTATAAGCAATGACACATTATCGAAATTGAAGCTCATATAAGTGCCACCGATAAAATAAAATATCTATCAATATCCCAGCAAGACAATCTGTACCAACAAGGTAGACAACTTGGTGAATTTATAGGCGTTCAACTCTTTTATGATAACAATAATTTCTTCAGCATGTGTTCAGCAGCGAATACCAAACTATTTTAATAATGGAATGTCTACATCTGCAGATAATCTTTAATAAAGATATTTTCCTATACACAAAATAAGCAATATTAGGTAAAGTCTAAGCAAAAAAGCATAAGTGAAGATGAAATAAAATAACATAATATATTGTTTAAAATAAAATAAAAAAAATATTACAAAACTTCTATCATTGAAAGATAGGTTTGTACCCTTTTTGCACCCTCATGTCGATTAAATAAAGATCATTGAAAAATCAACAATATATGAAACTAAATTTGTTTAAAATAGTGTAATAGATTATTAAAAATAAAACTACAGGACTGCATAATATATTTTCTTGAAAGATAATTTTATACCATCTTTGAACCTTTACACTGATTAAGCAAAGTTCATTGACAAACCATCAATATATAGAAAACAATATTTAAAATAGCATACTAAATTTTTAAAACAAAACTAGAGGACTACAGAAACTTTATCCTTAAAAAATAGATATGTACCATATTTATACCATCATCATTAAAAATAAAGTTCATTGAAAATGCATCAATATNAAGATTACAAAAGTTCTATCATTGAAAGATAGGTTTGTACCCTTTTTGCACCCTTTAAGTAAAGATCATTGAAAAATCAACAATATATGAAACTAAATTTGTTTAAAATAGTGTAATAGATTATTAAAAATAAAACTACAGGACTGCATAATATATTTTCTTGAAAGATAATTTTATACCATCTTTGAACCTTTACACTGATTAAGCAAAGTTCATTGACAAACCATCAATATACAGAAAACAATATTTAAAATAGCATACTACATTTTTAAAACAAAACTAGAGAAAACAAAACTAGAGGACTACAAAAACTTTATCCTTAAAAAATAGATATGTACCATATTTATACCATCGTCATTAAAAATAAAGTTCATTGAAAATGCATCAATATATGAAACAAAACATACTTAAAATAACAAAATCGTTATTTGAAATAAAACTATAAGACTATCTTATCTTTATTCTTGTAAAATATATTTATAGTCTTTGTACCATCATACTTACAAAGATAAAATGTGTAACAAACATCAATGAATGGAATAAAACATGATTAAGAAAACATATTATATTATTTTAAAAAAATTAAAGAGCTACAGAAACTTTATCTTTGAAAAACAAGGTTGTACTCTCTTTGTACCATCAGCTTACAAGAAAATGTTCATTGAAAATTCATCAATATAAGAAAACAAACATGCTGAAAATAGCTTAATATATTATTTAAAACAAAATTAGAAAACTATAAAAGCTTTATCCTAAAAAAATAATTTTATACCTTTGTACATTTACCATCTGATGATCCGATTAGTANGTTGTTATTTCAAATAAAACTATAAGACTATCTAATCCTTATTCTTGTAAAATATATTTATACTCTTTGCACCATCATACTTAAAAAATAAAATGTGTAACAAACATCAATGAATGGAATAAAACATGATTAAAAAAACATAATATATTATTTTAAAAAAATTAAAGAGCTACAGAAACTTTATCTTTGAAAAATAAGGTTGTACTCTCTTTGTACCATCAGCTTACAAGAAAATGTTCATTGAAAAATCATCAATATAAGAAAGCAAACACGCTGAAAATAGCTTAATATATTATTTAAAACAAAATTAGAAGACTATAAAAGCTTTATCCTAAAAAAATAATTTTATACCTTTGTACATTTACCATCTGATGATCCGATTAGTAAAGTAGATGTTTTAGATTCGACTTATGTTAATAAAGGCAGAGGTAGAAGTAGAAAGACTTGGGCATATGGTATAAAAAATGATCTTAATTTATTAGAATTAAATGAAAATATGACACTCAATAGGATGCAATGGAGAAAAANAACTTGGGCATATTGTATAAAAAATGATCTTAATTTATTAGAATTAAATGAAAATATGACACTCAATAAGGCACAATGGAGAAAAAGGATCATTGTAGCCGACCCCACAGTGGCATAATGGTTTGTTGTTGTTGTTGTACCCTTGTGCTTAAAGTAAAGTTAATTACAAAATTATTAAAATATGAAACAGCACATACATAAAATAATATAATAAATTGTTTAAATAAGAGAAGATGTCTACAAAAGTTACATCATTAAAAAATAAACTTTTACTCACTTTGTATTCTCATGCTTAAAAATAAATTTGATTGAAAAACTAATAATATATGAAATGAAACATGCTAAAAATAACTTAATACATGATTTAAAACAAAATTAAAAGATTACAAAAGTTCTATCCATGAAAAAGAAGTTTGTGCCCTCTTTATACCTCAATGATTAAAAAATAAATTCATTAAAAAACATCAATATATAAAATAAAAAGTGTTTAAAATAATATAATACATTATTTAAAACAATGTCAGAGGGCAACAAATATTTTATCCCTGAAAAATAGGTTTGTACTATATTTGTACCCACATAATTAAAACACGAAATTCATGGAAACCGTCAATATTTCGAATCAAACATGCTTAAATAACATAATATATATTGCTTAAAATAAAACTAGATGACTACAAAAATTATCTTTAAAAAATAAGTTTGTACACTTTGTATACCCTCTTTGTACCCTTATAATTAAAAAACAAATTTCATTGAAAAATCATCAAAATAAAGAATCAAACATACTTAAACAAACATAATATATTGAAAATAAAACTAGAGGATTACAAAAGAATTATTTGTATAAAATAGGTTTTGTACTGTCATGCTTAAAAAAAATTATTTAAAAATTATTAAAATATGAAAAAAATATACTTAAAATAGCATAATACATTGTTTAAAACAGAATTAGAAGACTTGAAAAATTCTATCATTTTGTATCATTGATGCGCGGAAACTTGGGATTAAATTAATAATAAATATGCAATGTAACCCAAACAATAATTTAACTTTAATGAAAATAATTTATCTTTAAAACCTCTTTTAAGCTCTCAATTCCCTTTTACATATAACGCAAGTATACGTATCGTTCAAGTAATACAGGACTCTAATGCAGTCCTAGATATCGATCCCATAGGGAAGCTGGAAATATATATAAGCTAGTTATTAATATTTTATTCTTAAATTAAAATAAAAATAAAAACAAAATAAAATACTAAGTTTGAAATTAAACTACTCAAGTGAATGCTACTAAACATGCAGATGTACAACTACAACAGTTAAGTTAAACTACATGTTAAACTTTCAAAAGTAAAATTGCTAATATAAAATAAAGGTTTTTGTTGACAAAAAGTTCAAGTATGAGAAAATATCATTCCCCTTTACAATGAAAATATAGCTTGTGAAGAAATTGAAATCAGTTGAAAAATATATTTAAAAACTGTTTTGTGTCAAATTTAAAAACTATTTTGTGTCAAATATGAGCAATCATATTTTCTACCCTCTTCCGAGCGCTATAAAGAACATTGACTAATCCAGAGTTTGGTCCCTAATTTTGTGATTGGGTTAGGAGGATACTGGCTGTCACTCCAGAACTCTCACTACTCTCTCACCTGAGGGCTAACATGCTCGCATTAATTTCCAAACAACTGAACCAAATTCCGGATTCTAATATGTCACCTTAAAATCTTCTAATTCTACATCTAACGAAGTATATTTCCATATTTATTTGTGTCTAATCCCATGGATGACATACTCTCCCACGAAATTAAATGTGATTCTCCATTTGTTGTAAAAATCATATCCCATTTTTAGAATATATGTTTCTGAACATATTTTAACAATTAAATTAGTCATATTAAAAAGTAAATGAAGATCAGAGTTCAAATCACACAAATTATCGACATTTAAAACCATAAAAAACAAAATCAATTCTTTACAAAATCATTTCTTCAAAATAAGGAAAAGAATAAAGAAGACTACTCTGAATTCATGAGAATGATATGATAAAACACGGACTTCATATATAAAAATAATTTTACAAACAAAAGAAATAAAAAATTTAACTTATCTCACAATCCTTTCCAAGCAAATCCCTAAAAGTTCTCTCCAAGTCTTTCTCTCTTTACAAGCACTCTCAATTCTCTCTTAGAAGTGTAATGAAGAAGAAATCTCTCACATTCCCTCTCCTCTTACAGCCCTGAAAGACAATCTCCAAGCCCTTGACTTTCTCTCTCTATCTCTCCCTCTTGATTCTCACACCACCTATCTTTTTTCGCCCCCCCTTTGAAGTACTTCTCCAACTTGACTTTATTTTGGGCTGCCTCCTCTAAAAAAAATTTCAATTTCCCTCCAAAATTCACAAGTCAAAACTTTGATTTTAAAAGATGTGTCTCTTTGATCCAAGAGTCAAATCTCTTCAAATTAGAACCTTCCAAAGCGTCTAGATGCATTAAATCACTCTATAGGGTGTTTACAGCAAGTGTCCCTTTGAAAATTCGCGCAAAATTTGTCTTGAACCGCCTTAATTTAAAAAAGTCTCATCTGGCGCATCATGCGCCAGCGCTCTAGATTTTGGCGCATCATGCGTCCAAACCCCAAAATTGGTTGTTTTTGCTCCAAAATTTATTTTTTTTGTCATTTTTGCTCCAAATGCTTAAAAATGGTATACCTGCAACAAAAACACAAAAATACATTTATTTAAAAGGCCATATCACCAAAAATATGCATAAATAGGGTACTTAAAACAGTATATTATTTTTGTATATCAAAATCCCCCAAACTTAAATGTTACTTGTCCTCAAGTGGCATTTTTATTACATAAAAGCATATGACTTTAGGATAGAGATTAACTTATCACTTCTATACTTTAGTTAAATACATAGAATAGCAAAAATTAAGAAAAACCTTCAATAACTTAGGTTCAAACTCCAAGTCTAACAATATCTAGTAATCAAATTTAAGATTTTGAATCTCTATTCATTTTAAGAATAATTGCAATTTATCATGCTAAGAACATTTAGAACATTCATATGAAAAATAACTTCATGAAAACTTTACTAGGAATGCTACTAATACTTCAATACAAGTTTAGAAAGTGGAATAAAGCTCCTTCCTCAAGTTGATTCAAGTGAAGTCAATTTTTTATTAGGCATCTCCCCAAGCTTCTCCTCACCCATTTTTTTCTTTTCCTTTTCTTTTTCTTTTCTTTTTCTTTTAGGATCATTTTAATCTTTTTTTTTTCCTTTTTCAGATGAGGATTACTATATCTGGATAGTCTTTAATAGTTTTGAACTTCACTATCCTCTTCTTAAAGTTAAAACTCAACACCTCTCCTTACTTAATAAAGTCATACTAGTTTATGATTTTTCATAAAGTCTCATTCATTTCTTCTTACATGAAACTTTAAAATTCTTAACACTTCCAAATTACAATTTTCTTTTACTTAAAATAGAAAAACATAGTCTTATCGTATCATACCAAATATCTTTAACTTTAGAATTGACATTTATTATTAAAAACATTTTTTTCTAAATTTACTATAATATTTGTAAACATAAGTATAATCATTTAAAGTTAAATTTTGATATCTCAGGTCATGTTAAATTAATTTTTAAACAAAAGTAGTTACTTAAGGACAAATAAAATTTAGTTTTCTCCATTTCAAAAGAAATTTTTCTTTCCCACCAAACTTAAATTTTTAAATGATTTTAAAAATATTTTAGTACAAAATTTTAGTTGGTTAAAAAAATAGGTAAATGCATAAAAATAAAAACTAACATGTAGATGAATTCTGAACATGAAATTGATTCTTTATACTGAAGCTAGTAACTATAAAACTATATATAGACTTTAAAGCATTAAATAAAACATAATATATTCTAAAGAATTTGCTGGGAATTAAAACAGAAATACTAAAATTGAAAAATAAAAACTGAAAATAATACACATTCAACAAGCTCAAACTGAAAATACTAAAAGAAAAACTGAAAAGTAAAAAATCTACTATTGCTATTACAAATTACAGGTCCACAACACAACATAAAAATCTTAAATCCAACAAGTCTCAAATAAAAGTGTGACACAGTACAAACAAATATATAAACAACAAATAATATCAAATCAAACTTAAACTAAACTATCAGTTCCCATCTCCTTCCTCACCATCATCATCATCTTCTTCTTCTCTTGCCTCTTCATCTTCATCACGAAAGGGAGCACAGGGAACAAAGTTGGGGCAAGCAGGAAAGTTCACATTAGGTTCACCCATGAAGTGTCTAACCATAGCATTTAGAAAATCTATATCATGTTGAACTCTCCTCTGCTGATATTCATCATTATATGCATTCCTTGCTTTTATCTCGCNACCCTTGTGCTTAAAGTAAAGTTAATTACAAAAATTATTAATATATGAAACAGCACACACATAAAATAATATAATAAATTGTTTAAATAAGAGAAGATGTTTACAAAAGTTACATCATTAAAAAATAAATTTTTACTCACTTTGTATCCTCATGCTTAAAAATAAATTTGACTGAAAAACTAATTAATAATATATGAAATGAAACATGCTAAAAATAACTTAATACATGATTTAAAACAAAACTAAAAGATTACAAAAGTTCTATCCATGAAAAAGAAGTTTGTGCCCTCTTTATACCTCAATGATTAAAAAATAAATTCATTAAAAAACATCAATATATAAAATAAGAAGTGTTTAAAATAATATAATACAATATTTAAAACAATGTCAGAGGGCAACAAATATTTTATACCTGAAAAATAAGTTTGTACTATATTTGTACCCACATAATTAAAAGATAAAATTCATGGAACCGTCAATATTTCGAATCAAACATGCTTAAATAACATAATATATTGCTAAAAATAAAACTAGATGACTACAAAAATTATCTTTAAAAAATAAGTTTGTACAGTTTGTATATCCTCTTTGTACCCTTATAATTAAAAAACAAATTTCATTGAAAAATCATCAAAATAAAGAATCAAACATACTTAAAATAACATAATATATTGTTTAAAATAAAACTAGAGGATTACAGAAGTATTATTTTTATAAAATAGGTTTTGTACTCTCATGCTTAAGAAAAAATTTATTTAAAAATTATTAAAATATGAAGAAAATATACTTAAAATAGCATAATACATTGTTTAAAACAAAACTAGAAGACTTGAAAAATTCTATCCTTTTGTATCATTGATGCGCGGAAACTTGGGATTAAATTAATAATAAATATGCAATGTAACCCAAATAATAATTTAACTTTAATGAAAATAATTTATCTTTAAAACCACTTTTAGACTCTCAATTCCCTTCTATATATAACGCAAGTATACGTATCGTTCAAGTAATACAGGACTCTAATGGAATCCTAGATATCGATCTCACAGGGAAACTGAAAATATATATAAGCTAGCTATTAATATTTTATTCTTAAAATAAAATAAAAATAAAAACAAAGTAAAGTACGAAGTTTGAAGTTAAACTACTCAAGTGAAATGCTACTAAACATGCAGATTTACAACTACAACAGTTAAGCTAGATGCTAAACTTTCAAAAGTAAAATTACTAATATAAAATAAAGGTTTTTGTTGACAAAAAGTTTAAGTACGAGAAAATACCTTTTCCCTTTACAATGAAAATATGACTTGTGAAGAAATTGAAATGAGCTGAAAAATATATTTAAAAACTGTTTTGTGTCAAATAGGAGCAAACATATTTTCTACCCTCTTCCGAGCGCTATAAAGAACATTGACTAATCAAGAGTTTGGTCCCTAATTTTGTGGTTGAGTTAGGAGGATACTGGCTATCACTCCAGAACTCTCACTACTCTCTCACCTGAGGGCTAACATGCTCGCATTAATTTCCAATCAACTAAACCAAATTGGGGATTCTAATATGTCACCTTAAAATCTTCCAATTTTACATTTAACGAAGTATATTTCCCTATTTATTTGCGTCTAATCCCATGAATGACATACTCTCCCACGAAATTAAATGTGATTCTCCCTTTGTTGTAAAAATCATATTCCTTTTTTTAAATATATGTTTCTCAACATATTCTAACAATTAAATTGGTCAGATCGAAAAGTAAATGAAGATCAGAGTTCAAATCATCACAAATTATCGACATTTAAAATCATAACAAAATCATTTCTTCAAAGTAAGGAGAAGGATATAGAAGACTACTCAGAATTCATGAGAATGATACGATAAAACACGGACTTCATATATAAAAATAAGTTTACAAACAAAAGAAATGAAAAATACAACTTATCTCACAATCCTTCCCAAGCAATCCCTAGAAGTTCTCTCTAAGTCTTTCTCTCTTTGCAAGCACTCTCAATTCTCTCTTAGAAGTGTAATGAAGAAGAAATCTCTCACCTTCCCTCTCCTAACCCTAGAAGAAAATCTCCAAGCCCTTGACTTTCTCTCTCTATCTCTTCCTCTTGCCTTTCATGCCCTAGAAGACAATCTCCAAGTCCTTGACTTTCTCTCTCTATCTCTCCCTCTTAGTTCTCACGCCACTTATCTTTTTTCACCCCCCCCTTTGAAGTTTTTCTCCAACTTGATTTTATTTTGGGCTGCCTCCTCTAAAAAGAATTTCAATTTTCATTTAAAATTCAAAAGTCAAACCTTTGATTTTAAAAGATGTGTCTCTTTGATCAAAAAGTCAAATCTCTTCAAATTAGAACCTTCCAAAGAGTCTAGATGCATTAAATCACTCCATAGGTTATTTAGAACAAGTGTCCCTTTGAAAATTCGCGCAAAATTCGTCTCAAACCGCCTTAATTTGAAAAGGTCGCATCTAGCGCATCATGCGTCAGCGCTATGGATTTTGGCACATCATGAGTCCAAACCCCAAAATTGATTGTTTTTGCTCCAAATTTTGCTTCTTTTGTCATTTTTTCTCCAAATGTCTAAAAATGGTATACCTGCAACAAAAACACAAAAATATCTTTCTTTAAAAGGCAATATCACCAAAAATAGGCATAAAAAGGGTACTTAAAACAGTATATTATTTTTATGTATCAAAATCCCCCAAACTTAAATGTTACTTTTCCTCAAGTGACGCATTTATTACATTAAAGCATATGACTTTAGGATAGAGATTAACTTATCACTTCTATACTTTAGTTCAATAAATAGAATAGCAATAATTAAGAAAAACCTTTAATAACTTAGGTTCCAACTCCAATACTAAGAATATCTAGTAATCAAATTTAAGATTTTTGAATCTCTATCCATTTTAAGAATAATTACAATTTATCCTGCTAAGAACATTTAGAACATTCATATGAAAAAGAACTTCATGAAAATTTAACTATGAATGCTACTAATACTTCAATACAAGTTTAGAAAATGTAATAAAGCTCCTTCCTTAAGTTGATTCAAGTGAAGCCAATTTTTGATTAGGCATCTCCCCAAGCTTCTCCTCACCCATTTTTTTTCTTTTCCTTTTCTTTTTCTTNNNTTTCTTTTTTTTTTTTTTTTTTAGGATCTTTTTAATTTTTTTTTCCTTTTTCAGGTGAGGATTACTGCATCTGGATAATCTTTAATAGTTTTAAACTTCACTATCCTCTTCTTAAAGTTAAAACTCAACACCTCTCCTTACTTAATAAAGTTATACTAATTTATGATTTTTCATAAAGTCTCATTAATTTCTTCTTACATGAAACTTTAAAATTCTTAACACTTCAAAAATATAATTTTCTTTTACTTAAAATAGAAAAACATAGTCTTATCATATCATACCAAATATCTGTAACTTTAGAATTGACATTTATTATTAAAAAACGTTTTTCCTAAATTTACTATAATATTTATAAACATAAGTATAGTCATTTATAGTTAAATTTTGATATCCCAGGCCATGTTAAATTAATTTTAAAAAAAGTATAGTCACTTAAAGACAAATAAAATTTAGTTTTCTCCATTTCAAAAGAAATTTTTCTTTTCCTCCAAACTTAAATTTTTAAATGATTTTAAAAATATTTTAGTACAAAATTTTAGTTGGTTAAGAAAATAGGTAAATGCATAAAAATAAAAACTAACCTATAGAAGAATTCTGAACATGAAATTGGTTCTTTATACTGGAGGTAGTAACTGTAAAACTATATATAGACTTTAAAGTAATAAATACAACATAATATATTCTAAAGAAGTTCCTAGGAATTAAAATAGATATACTAAAATTGAAAAACAAAAACTGAAAATACTACACATTCAACAAGCTCAAACTGAAAATACTAAAATAAAAACAAAAAAGTAAAAAGTCTACTATTACTATTACAAATTACAGGTCCACAACACAACATAAAAATCTTAAATTCAACAAGTCTCAAATAAAAGTGCGACACAGTACAAAAACATATATAAACAACACATAATATCAAATCAAACATAAACTAAATTATCAGTTCTCATCTCCTTCCTCACCATCATCATCATCTTCTTCTTTCATCTTCATCACGAATGGGAGCATAGGGAACAAAGCTGGGGCAAGCAAGAAAGTTCACATTAGGTTCACCCATGAAGTGTCTAACCATAGCATTTTGAAAATATATATAATGTTGAACTCTCCTCTGCTGATATTCATCATTATATGCATTTCTTGCTTCTATCTCGCCAACTGAGTTTGTATATTAATGATATCATATTGTTGAATCATGAGTTAGTCCATAATACCTTCCAACGATGCAAAACTAGAAGTAGATGCCTCTGCAGCAGATGTAGAGTGTCTATCCCTACTTCCACTTCTAGACTCAACAAACGATTCTACTCTTTGAATCATGTGCTTCCCAACCAGATTCTGAGGCTGTAATCTCTCTTCATTTCTATGGGATTCAACTCCTGATTGTTCACATAAAGTGAAAATCAGGGCAGGATATCTCAAGCCTCCAGCAGTAGCACTACCAACAATACTTCGAGCATGATGAACTATAAGCGCACAAACATCTATTGTATTCATGTTCTGAATGCAATAGTTCAACACAGCTCGATCCTTTGTAACATCAGCAAGATGATTTGTAGGTAAGAGTCTGGCAAAGATGAAGTGATGTCATACTTTGGACTGAATCGTCAACATGAAAGCGGGGAAGTTAACTATTTTGTTATTTTTTATCTTCCACTCCCCTCTTCCATCAGTCAGAAAGGCAATAACTTCTTCCAGTGATGAATCAGTGATAATAATAGCGGCATATTCATCATGGAAGACATTCCTCAGCCCATATAACGCATTAATCCTTTCAAAGGTAAACTCAACTTGCGTACTTCTCACAAAAATATGATATTCCATAGTGAACCTTAGGTTGGCATAGAACTCCCGAACCATCGGGACGATCGCTACAGCAGTGAAGTAGCAGAATCACTCACAATTTCTGGCAAGAATCAACCTTTCAACCTCGCCTCCCGGGTTCGCAAACGCCCTTTCCTAGATCAATCTCCAAGTTTCAATTTGTGTATTTTAATAGTGTTGGGCCATGAAATTAACGAACTTTCGAGCATCAAATTCGCCCGACGTTTTTCCTCTTTTTATGCGGGGTGCCATCGAAGATTCTACGAAAATCCAAATAAATTACTAAATCGCAAATCTAACTCACTAAACAAGATTATTTGGTAAGAAATTTTTCACCATGAGTTTTCTTCAAGAATTTTCATCAAAAATCTCATTTTTCGGATCTCCCAAAATCCATGATGGAAATAAAAAAAAAAATCTAAGTTAAAGTAAAGCTCTTACTAAAAGAAGATGAAATCTATGATTTTTTGCCTCCAAATCCTTCTCCTTAGCCCGCAATGTGATGCCCTAGATTAAAGGTTGGGGGTGGAAGACGACCAAGAGGCAAAAATGGAGGTTTTTGTGCGATTTTCCGGGGTTTTTAGCCAATCTGACGTGTTCGGACCTTTGACGCATCATGCGCCAAATCTGGCGCATCATGCGCCAAATCTGGCGCATCACGCGCCAAGCCTCTGTAAGTTGGCGCATCATGCGCCAGAGCGTATTTTTGCTAGATCTCGGTTTCTATGGAAATCTGCTCCGTACCGCTTTACGTCAACCTCTATTTGACTCAAATAAACACTTCTAAGCATAATTTAAAAATCAAACTAACACCAAATTCTCACAAACATAATATATTGTTAAAAATAACACTAAACAACAAAAAATGAAATCAAAGATACTTAAAATAACATAATATATTGTTAAAAATAGCACTAAACAACAAAAGTTTAATTCATGAAAAATATGTTTGTACCATCTTTATACCCACATGCTTAAAATATAAAATTCATTAAAAATATTAATATATGAAACAAAACATTCATAAAATAGCATAATAAATTAAAAAAATAAACTAGATGACTCAAAAATTTTATTATAGAAAAATAATTTGCAATCTTTGTACCCTCATGCTTAAAAAATAAAATTCATTGAAAAATCATATATATAAGAAACAAAACATGTCTAAAATACCATTATACATTATTTAAAATAAAACAATAGTACTACAAAAGCTTATTCATTAAAGAATATCTTTATAACTTCTTTGTACTCTCATGCTTAAAAAATAAATTTCATTAAAAGTATCAAAATATGGAACAAAAAAAGCGTAAAAAAAAACAGGGCTTAAAAAATTTTATCTATGAAAAATAAGTTTGTACCATCTTTATACCCTCATGCTTCAAAAATAGTCATAAGGAATATTAATATATGGAGCAAAAAAAGCTTAAGATAGCATCATACATTGTTTAAAATAAGATCAAAGGACCATAAAAACTTTAAAGTTGAAAATAAGTTTGTACCCTCTTTGTATTTTCATGCTTAAAAGACAATTAATTGAAAAAATATAAATAAATGGATCCAAACATGCATAAAATAAATAATACACTGTATAAAATAAAACTACTGGACTAAAAAAGCTTTATCATTGAAAAATTAGTTTGCACACTTCTTGTTCCATCATGCAATTCAAGCAAAGTTCATTAAAAGATCATTAATATATGGAACAAAACATATTTAAAATAATATAATACACTGCTTAAAACAAAGCAAGATGACTACAAAAGCTACTTTCAAAAAATAGGATTCTACTTTCTTTGTATCAACTTTGTAGCCTCATGTGATTCAAACAAAATTCATTAAGAAAATATTAATATATGGAACCAAACTTCTTAAAANGATGCTAAAACAAAGATGAAATCAAAGATTCTTAAAATAACATAATATATTGTTAAAAATAACACTAAACAACAAAAGTTTAATTCATGAAAAATATGTTCGTACCATCTTTATACCCACATGCTTAAAATATAAAATTCATTAAAAATATTAATATATGAAACAAAACATTCATAAAATAACATAATAAATTAAAAAAATAAACTAGATGACTACAAAAAGTTTATTATAGAAAAATAATTTTGCATTCTTTGTACCCTCATACTTAAAAAATAAAATTCATTGAAAAATCATATATATAAGAAACAAAACATGTCTAAAATACCATTATACATTATTTAAAATAAAACAATAGTACTACAAAGCTTATTCATTAAAGAATATATTTATAACTTCTTTGTACTCTCATGCTTAAGAAATAAATTTCATTAAAAGTATCAAAATATGGAACAAAAAAGGCGTAAAAAAAAACAGGGCTTAGAAAGTTTTATCTATGAAAAATAAGCTTGTACCATCTTTATACCCTCATGCTTAAAAAATAGTCATAAGGAATATTAATATATGGAGCAAAAAAAGCTTAAGATAGCATCATACATTGTTTAAAATAAGATCAAAGGACTATAAAAAATTTAAAGTTGAAAATAAGTTTGTGCCCTCTTTGTATTTTCATGCTTAAAACACAATTAATTGAAAAAATATAAATAAATGGATCCAAAAATGCATAAAATAAATAATACACTGTTTAAAATAAAACTAGAGGACTAAAAAAGCTTTATCATTAAAAAATTAGTTTGCACACTTTTTGTTCCATCATGCAATTCAAGCAAAGTTCATTAAAAGATCATTAATATATGGAACAAAACATATTTAAAATAATATAATACACTATTTAAAACAAAACAAGATGACTACAAAAGCTACTTTCAAAAAATAGGACTCTACTTTCTTTGTATCATCTTTGTAGCCTCATGTGATTCAAACAAAATTCATTAAGAAAATATTAATATATGGAACCAAACTTCTTAAAANGAACAAAACAAGATCACTACAAAAACTACTTTCAAAAAATAGGATTCTACTTTCTTTGTATCATCTTTGTAGCCTCATGTGATTCAAACAAAACTCATTAAGAAAATATTAATATATGGAACCAAACTTCTTAAAATAGTTTAATACTTTTTTTTTAAAACAATATAAGTACATAAGATAGTTTCTTGAAAATTAGTTTTGTTCCTCTTTGTATCCTCATACTATTTAAGTTAATATTCATGTGCGAAATTCATTACCTATGAAAGAAACATGTGAAGAAAATATTAAAATACAATATTTGTTTATTACCAATCGAAGACTAATCAAGGTAGTCTTCGAAATAGGAATGAAGTCTTTAACCCTCATGCAATCTCCACTCAAAAACCTACAAGCTCAGTGTTTTCGTTCAAAAATTCAATCTTGCTCAAACAAACCGTATAGATAAACTTTTCTCCAATCGAGGATCCTATTGCATAGGAGAATGCAGGCGAGCACATGAGAGTATTTGAAATTTCGACCCACATCGTATAGCTTAGGGTCGGGTCGGGCTGCATCATTTATCTATTTATTTGGATTATGCACGTTTCAGGCTGCATCGGGCTCCATCGTAGAATGTCAACACGTTGTCGAGCTAAAGTAAAATATTTGCTTTATATGTGGGTCCCAAATGAGGCAGACCACATGTCAATATGCGATTGAAGTCCGGATGTAGATCTCCAAACGGAATATTTGTTCCATATTTCCAATGGAATCATACATTTTATTTTTCTAAAATAATTGTAATGAAAAATTTTTTTAAACTGTAACCATCTTTTTATCAAGGTGGATTAGCGTGGACATGGTTTAATCAATGTAGAAGATGTTTGAAAGAAATTTACAGAAAGGGCATGATGGTTTCCAACAATTAAGGAACATTGGAGAGTTACCATAGAAATATTATGTCTCAGTGCTATTATTCTAATCAATAAATATTTGCCTCTCCCTTGGCCATGCTTCATCGTTCTGCACACTAGTTCCATCTTTCCTAAGCATTGTCTTGGCCTTTAATGCAATTATCCATCTTTCATCGAGATTCATCTAAGAGCATGGCCACAATCTTTATCATGAGCTTTGAATATTTTTCTACATATTTCTGGTATTTTAACTGTTTTAATGTATTTGAAGTTTGCTTTGAGAAAAAGCAAAATAATAGAGATATAAGATAAAAGGAGGGATTTAAGAGAGAGGAAAAGAAAGAGAAAAAAGTTTGAGAAAATAAATGAAATAAAAGCTATTTTTTAAGCAAACCAAGACTTATTATTATTCAATGAAAGAAGTACAGCACATGGCAACAGCAAAGCATCGTTAGATGAAAATAGTAACTAAAAATAAAATGAATAAACACGTCCAAAATAAGGAAAAAAGCCCAGGGTCACAATAAAATCATCTAACTTGGAGCATGATATTGTATATTTTCTTGTTATTTCTTTTTCTTCGGCATATAGAAATTGAATACTGTTGTCCATAAGCTCTTCTGTGCTGAACATAACAAGAACTTGGATTATCAATATCCCCAGCATCAAGAAGATGTTCATGATTAAACCCAAGATGACGCTGATACGTCATCTTGGGTTTTTAATAAAAATCCTAATTGCCATGATTAAAATGAAATAAACAAAATAGTTAGTTGAACAAATAATATACTTAGTTTTTAGCTCTAATCTTGTGAGGAAAATATCTTTCTAAATAATCGTAAACATAAATGCACATAAGTGGACCAAGTAAACACCTGTCCCTGTGGAGCGTTCTCTTGCAAATTTTAATTCCCTGGGCTTCATTCATTATTTCTTTAGGGTTTGAGTATTTTTTCGACAAATGATATCGAAGTTTGGTTAAGCTACAGAATAGACTTGAGCAATAGAAGATTGGAAGGTCAGTACCGATAAATTTTCTGGGTTGAGAACTCGATAGTTGAAAGATGTAGATTGATGATTACACGTTTACAAAAAAGATGTGCTTACCTCTCTTTGAGCTGAAGTCCAATACCAAGCGTCAAAAAAATTGGGATCTCCTTGATCGATAAACATTGGGGGATGTATGTCTTTCACAAATGACACAAGCAGACCACATCAGGCATAATAAAGATTCATTATACAGGTACGAGAAGCCTTCAACATTAAACAATGTATATCTAACGAGCGCAATTTTATACAGGTACGAGAAGCCTTCAACATTAAACAATGTATATCTAACGAGAGCTTTTCAGTCTCATAATGATCGAAGGCAATGAATTTGATCACAATTCAGTTGAGCGCAATTGCTTCTTTAAACTTGTCATCTTGAGTGAGCACATCCAAAGACGAGAAATATGATAAGGTTCCTTCTACTGCTATGTATCTTGAGAGTCAAAGATAAAATGCAAGGAGAGGCAATAATAAGGCATCCCAAATCTCAGATGACAAGTCAATCCAAAGATTGCAGTGATACAACGTAACAATGTGGCAAGACAATCCATATGAAAATAAGATGTCCATAAAGTACAAAAATATAGAGGACAAATGAATGTTGCAAGTGAAAGGATCTACAGAACATTAGTCATTAATGTAAAATAGCATTACAAAGCCTTGGCTCCTATGCTTAGGTGCATCTTTTCATTAAACTCCATTTAAAAATTTTATCACTAACTATTCTGTATGAGATTATGGGAGGCTCATCTTGCTAATGATGAAATCTTAAGTGTTGTGGAAGTTGGTGATGTGCAAGTCAATGTTGATAATGAGAAAACCCGGAAGCTTCAAAATATGAGGCACAATATTATATTGAAAATGAAATAATTTTAATCAGGAAACTAGGTAAAGAAGGTTATGCTTTGACCTTCTAAATTTATTCATGGAAGATGACCAAGGATGCTACGGAAATTTTATGACCAAGGATGCTACGGAAATTTTATGTGAAAGAAAGATATTACCATTTATATGGCATTAAACATCAGAATATCCAGAGCAATTATGAAATGAATTTCCAGTGTATCTGCGGAATCACGTGATATGATGTTTTTGTCAAGTAGAAGTTTCCAAAATGATGTATTGGCGTTACAAGACAGTATATTTTAGGATCAAAGAGCAACATAACAACCAAAACAAAGGATGTGAAGGCTGACATGTTTAACGGGACTAAACCACTACAAAGCCTCAATAAATAGTCAAATTTAATTGAGAGAATTTGTTATGCAGAAGGTTTCTCTTGAAATTGCAAAATGAAAATTAATCTCCCAATAAATGATTATAAATGATTATTATGCTGTAGAGACGTAATTCATCAAATCACTACTAAATTACAGATTAATGATCAGTATATTCTTCCAAATCTGGTGAATAATTGTTGCTAAAATGAAGCTATCAAATTATTAGTACATTCACTTTTTTTTAAAATAACCACTTCCATCATCTCATTAAATCTACCAAAAGGGTCAAAGGTCTATGCATGAAGAGTAACTCTCAATTCTCCCTGACAATCATGGAATGGGAAAAGGAGAGGTCTTCCATATTGTAGAGAGGCTTGTTGATGGCTAAACGCAGACCAATGTTGGGTGGGGTTGCATTTGTTACATGTCGTCATGCAACTGCTTAAGGCCACATTGACTAACTAGATGAAGGTACTCCTCACCATGTGCGCTCGTGAAATTGGTGACTAAGCAAAAAACTGATGATGGTGAATTATGTACACAGGTACGTCGTCATTCAGCTGCTTTAGTCCACATTGACTAACTACATGAAGGGAGGCTAAGATCATGTGCGGCGGTGAAATTGGTTACTGAGCAAAATCTGACGACGATGGAGTTATGTATAGAGAGGTGTTTATCTTTTGCTAAATAGAAAGTAAGACAGAAACAAGGCCCCGGCAGAAGGTAACTTCAGCAAGATAATCAACAGTGAATAGAGGTTACAGACATCCAACAAGCTGTGGTCAGGCACAAGTCGTGTAACTTGAACCTAAAGTTTTGCTGCCACTGTTGCATACATCCGGTGTGTCCCGAAGGTTTTGCTACAACTGCTTTTTGCTTCTTTCAAAAATCAATAAGGATTATATTATAAATATGGAGTGTGTGTGTGTGTGACACCGGAATTATAAGGATTATATTATAAATATGGGGTATGCATGTATGTGTGTTTGTGTGACACCGCAGTTAACCAACAACAAAGGGAAACCAAATATTAGTGTTGAAAAAAATAGAAAATTACGACCAGACAAATGAAATAGGAAATAAAAACAAACACAACACATAAGAAATCTGAAATTATAACAAATGACAACACAAACTCAACTAGGGTGTATATCGGGTTGATGGTGGTGATCGGTGAGGTTTCGAAGATGGCACGATGGTAAATGAGGAGATTGGCAAGAAGAAAACAACAAGGCTAACAATTTCATGGGTTCCGAACAGCTATCTCGCAGCAGTTATCAACATGGGACGGCTTACTGAAATGATNTAACAACAAACACAACACATAAGAAATCTGAAATTACAACAAATGATAACACAAACTCAACTAGGGTGGATATCGGGTTGATGGTGGTGATCGGTGAGGTTTCAAAGATGGCAAGATGGTAAACGAGGAGATTGGCAAGAAGAAAACAACAAGGCTAACAATTTCATGGGTTCCGAACAGCTATCTAGCAGCAGTTATCAACATGAGACGGCTTACTGAAATGATGACAGCAAAGGGGGATGGCTGAAAGCATCAACACTGAAGATTAAAGGCTGGAACGACAATGACAAAGAGGATGGAGGGCTATTTAGGGTTGTTGGCAACAAGGAGAAAGGGGAAATGAGGTTCCTGGAAGGCGGTCGAAGTGTGGGGGTTTGGGAGGCAATGACAAGGTAGATTGCAAAAAAAATAGCAAAAGATGGTTGTTTCTGGGCGGTTGCAGCAAGTGCAGTGACGACGACAACGGAAGGAAGGGATGCAGAGGAAGGAAAATTTGAGGATAGCCATCGTTTAGAAAGAGGTACAACCGAAGCATCAATCACCCTTGAATACAACTCTAGAAGAATGAATCAGAGACGCAGACAACCATCCCGATAAAAAACGCACCAAGAACTAAACCTAAAACATCATAAAAGCAAATATATTGTAATAAGATAACTTGGAGTGGCCCAAGAGGACCGGCCGATTCCAAAGCAACGAAAAAACTCAAACTGATTTTGTCCAAGCACGAAAGCGGACCGGGCTTTCTATCGAGAGAATTCCCGCTCAGTATGCCTCACATCAATCTCCCAGGATTGGCAGAGTTTGACTTTATCCGTCACCGTTTCTATCGCTTTGTAGTATGGAGTCAAATCAGCCACGTTAAAGATAGTGGAGCTACTATAGCTTCCCAGTGTTGAAGGGTCTTCAAATTTGTCGATATGAGCACATAGGTCTCATTGTTGTTTACACTGTAGGGTGTTCCAAAGATAGCCCAAGGTTGGCTCATCCCTATCTTATGTGAGGACAAACTGAACTCCACAAAATAGTGGCGGCTTTGGCAGCAAACTGTCAGTTAAAATATCCTGAAATTATTTCCGTAGTGGTTGCCTTGTGTCGAAGATCCTTTCTTATATTTCACTATTCGTTATCATCACCAAACCAATCCAACTAGCGCTTCTTTATTGGCAAAAGCACCAGTAACCTCGGTCTCCATAGAAGATAAGACAATGTGCTTCCAATCCTTTGTCAAAGAGTAGGATTTTTTAAATCCATCATGTTGAGTTCTACAGTCAGACTACCACGGTCTCCCGAAAAGGATGTGTCAGGCATCCATGAGTAACACAACGCATCACGCCTGACCCTGTAGCTGATTCCCAATAGAAAACTGCACAAGACAGAATCTGTCAATGTTGACCTTGTTCTCCTTCAACCAAGTCAAGAAATATGATCAGAAATGTCTCTGAGTCGTGAGGCTCAACTTATCCATCATCAGTGTGGACTTCACATTCTTACGTTTACCTCCATCGATGATGAAGTTGCATACATTTCCTTTCACAATGTAACTGATGTAAAATATGTTATGGTGAAGCCACTGCTACTCCCCCGCACCTTCTGAAGGACCCTTCGAACCACAAGCATCTCACCCTCATCTGGTGAAATTTGCCACTCTCCATGTTTTTGAGTTGTCTCTTCATCGCTCACTTCCTCCACGACACCCTTTTTGGTGAAGGAAACAACTCGATTCGTCAAACAACTAGGGGTGATGTCTCCATGCCCATGACATCTGAAGCATTTCTTGGTTGAAATTGTACTGAGTTTGCTACTCTTCTCAGGCTTCTTCTTGCTCTGGGCAACTCTGTCATTCTCTTGACCAATCTTCTCAAGTCCCTTAGGCGTGCTCTTGTTGATGTCTCAAGTTATGGGTGGCTTTTTGAATGGAAGTGGTGTATGCTCTACATTTGATATCTTTACACCTTTAATGCTAAGGTCCAAACATCACTCAGCATCCAATAAATTTGTAGCATGACAACATTGTTGATGGAGAGTTTTAGACCTCTCAAATACCTGGCTATTGTATGCTCCTCTATCTTTGCAGCCCATATTTCAACTTAAGCTACATAAGTTCAATTGTGTACTCCTCCACTGACATTACCCTTTAATGCAAGTGATGGAGTTTCAAGAAAATATCCTTGCAATAAGTAGTATGGGAGTAGGTATTGTCCCTGCATCACCTTCTTCATTTTCTCCCAGGCACTGATCGTGTGTCATCCTTCTCTCCCTCTCTACCTCTTCAGATTCTCCCACCACAACAAAACACTTTTCCTCATCTTGATGTGAGTAAGTTTGTTTTCTATCAGCTGGCACATACCTATATTCAATGATTCTCTCGATAGTCTACAGCCACCAAATGAAGTCATCCAGATTCATTCTTCCCTCCAAATCTGGTTATCAACTTTCACTCCTAAGTTTCTATATCCTCTAACAGCCACTTGCTTTCCCTGATATTGAATGCCGAAAATAGTGGTCAATCATTCTCTTCATTGAAATCATACCTATTGAAGGGACTCAAATGCTCTTCGAGCTTTCCTTCTCGAATCTCACTATCACAGTCGATGGTGACCTTTCAATGAGTTTTTCCCTCAAAGTCATCAAATTGTTGTAGCACTCGACGAAGTTGTTGTATCTCTTTCATGATAAAGTATTGATCGGCGTCCAACACTTATCTCCTCGGTGGCATAATTAAGGTTTGAGTGTAAGCGGGTGGGATAAGGTGTATGAGTGTGATATCGGAAGGGAAACAAAAATTTTGGGTGAGGTAGGGGGTTTAGGTAACCCTAGAATATTAGTAGGGTTNAATACTTAAAAGAATGTGCATGCTTGGAATCATAAGACATCATGGTCAAAGTTCTTCAAAACTACTACACCTAAAAAAGTGCATATAAACCCACTGCCATAAGACATCATGGTCGAAGTTCTTCAAAACAATATTGAAATTCATCCATGACACCAGATATTACTTATGGGACGACCCATACCTTTATCGAAAATGTAAGGATGAGGTGATTAGAAGATGTGTACCCTTATTTGAAATTATTAAGAAATATCATGATTCTGAATTTGGGAGATATTTTGGAATCGATGGAACTATTTTTAAGACTATGTAATCTGGATTTTATTGGCTTACTTTATTTAGAGATGTGACTGAATATATTAAAACTTGTGATATATGTCAGAAAGTATGCAATATTTCTAAGCATGATGAAATGCCACTTAATTTTACTTTGGAGATTGAAATTTTTGAGATTTGGGATGTAGACTTTATGAATCTCTTTTGTACCATCGTTAGAGAATTTATATATTTTAATAGTTGTACACTACGTCTCAAAATGGATTGAGGCAGCGGCTCTTCCAAATTGTCATATTCAAAGTGTCAAGAAATTCTTAAAAAAAATATCTTCAGTAGATTTGGTATGTCTAAAGTAATCATCAGTGACCGGGGGAGCAACTTTAGGAATAGAAAAATTGAGACATTAGTTACAAAGTATGGAATTAAACATAGGATTGTCACAACATATCATCTTCAACGAAATGGTTTAACAAAAGTATCTAACAGAGAAATTAAAAATATTTTAGAAAAAAACTGTCAATCATAATAGAAATAAATGGTCTTTGAGATCAAATGATGCATTGTAGGCTTATAGAACTGCTTATAAAA
>JXCR01145849.1:123982-135705 GCA_002079205.1 Phalaenopsis hybrid cultivar
TTTACGTGAGGCTTTCAAGAAGGATTTCTGTGGGAGTATTTTTCTTGAACCTGTTTTACAGTGCTTTGCTTTAAATCTGCTGAAGTGAGGTATTCTTCTCCCCCCTTTTATTTCTTGCAATATTTCCGATGGGAAGAAAAAAAAAAAAATGTTTCCTATCTCATGTAGGAGCAAGATTTCGGGCTTGGTTTGGCTCTTTAAAGTTGGATCTTTATTGAAAAATTTTCTCTATTTATTAGCCTATTTGATGGGCTCGGTTTGGATTCTTTTTGGGAATAAAAAATTAAATGTTGGAAATCATATTTTGGGGCCTTCATCTTGCACTTCTTGCTGCCCCCTTGTTGAAATACATGTTAGAGGCCTTTCAAATGTTGGAAATCATATTTTGGGGCCTTTATCTTGCACTTCTTGCTGCCCCTTGTTGAAATACATGCTAGAGGCTGTTTTAAATGTTGGAAATTATGTTTTTGGGGCCTTTATCTTGCACTTCTTGCTGCCCTTTGTTCAAATACATGTTAGAGGTTGTTTTAAATATTGGAAATCACATTTCGGGGCCTTTATCTTGTACTTCTTGCTGCCCCTTATTGAAATACATGCTGGAAAATCATATTAAATGTTGGAAATTACATTTTGGGGCCTTTATCTTGCACTTCTCGCTGCCCCTTATTGAAATACATGCTGGAAAATCATATTAAATGTTGGAAATTATATTTTGGGGCCTTTATCTTGCACTCCTTTGCTGCCCCTTGTTGAAATGCATGCTGGAGGGTGTTTTAAATGTTGGAAATCATATTTTTTGGGGTCTTTATCTTGCACTTCTTGCTGCCTCTTGTTGAAATACATGCTGGAGCGTGTTTTAAATGTGGGAAATCATATTTTTGGGGCCTTTATCTTGCACTCCTTTGCTGCCCCTTGTTGAAATACATGCTAGAGGCTGTTTTAAATGTTGGAAATCATATTTTTAAGGTCTTTATCTTGCACTCCTTTGCTGCCCCTTGTTGAAATACATGTTGGAGGGTGTTTTAAATGTTGGAAATTATGTTTTTGAGGTCTTTATCTTGCACTTCTTGCTGCTCCTTGTTGAAATACATGCTGGAGGGTGTTTTAAATGTTGGAAATTATGCTTTTGAGGCATTTTATTTACTTCTCTTGCTGCCCTTATTGAAATACATGCTGGAGGGTGTTTTAAATGATGTGAATTACATTTTGGGACTCTCATTCTACTTCCTTTGCTGTCCCTTGTTGAAATACATGTTGGAAGGTGTTTTAAATGCTGTGAATTACATTTTGGGACTCTCATTCTACTTCCTTTGTTGTCCCTTGTTGAAATACATGTTGGAAGTTGTTTTAAATGTTGGAAATTACATTTTTGAGGCTTACATTTTGCTTCTCTTGCTGTCTCTTGTTGAAGTGTATGCTGGATTTGAGTTTTGGTTTTGGGATGATGCCTTAGCCATGATCTTCCTATTCATTTAGCTGGATTTGAGTCTTGGTTTTGGAATGTTGCCTTTTTCGCGAGCTTTATGATTAAAATTAAAATTGAAAGCCTTTGACGATGTTTTTTTTTAGAGATATAGAAAGATGCTCCTTATGAATTGTTATCCTATATTTTATGAAATNCAGCACTACCAACAATACTCCGAGCATGATGTACTATAAGCGCACCAACATCTATTGTATTCATGTTCTGAATGCAATAGTTCAACATAGCTAGATCCATTGTAACATCAGCAAGATGATTTGTAGGTAAAAGTCTGGCAAAGATGAAGTGATGCCATACTTTGGACTGAATCGTCAACATGAAAGCGGGGAGGTTAACTATTTTGTTACTTTTTACTTCCACTCCCCTCTTCCATCAGTCAGAAAGGCAATAACTTCTTCCAGTGATGAATCAGTGATAACAAAAGCGGCATATTCATCATGGAAGACATTCCTCAGCCCATATAACGCATTAATCCATTCGAAGGTAAACTCAACTTGCATACTTCTCACCAAAATATGATCTTCCATAGTGAACCTTAGGTTGGCAGAGAACTCCCGAACCATCGGGACGATCGCTACAACAGTGAAGTAGCAGAATCGCTCCCGATTTCCAGCGAGAATCAACCTTTCAACCTCGCCTCTCGGGTTTGCAAACGCCCTTTCCTGGATCAATCTCCAAGTCTCAATTTGTGTATTGTAATAGTGTTGGGCCATGAAATTAACGAACTTTCGAGCATCAAATTCGCCCGACGTTTTTCCTCTTTTTGTGCAGGGAGCCATCGGAGATTCTACGAAAATCCAAATAAATTCCAAATAAATTACTAAATTGCAAATCTAACTCCATAAACAAGATTATTTGGTAAGAAATTTTTCACCATGAGTTTTCTTCAAGAATTTTCATCAAAAATCTCATTTTTCGGATCTCCCAAAATCCATGATGAAAATCAAAAATTTCTAAGTTAAAGTAAAGCTCTTACCAAGAGAAGATGAAATCTGTGATTTTTTGCCTCCAAATCCTTCTCCTTAGCCCGCAATGTGATGCCCTAGACTAAAGGTTGGGGGTGGAAGACGACCAAGCGGCAAAAATGGAGGTTTTTGTGCGATTTCGCGGGGTTTCTAGCCAATCCAACGTGTTCGAACCTTTGGCGCATCATGCGCCAACTTTGACGCACCACGCGCCAACGCTCTGTAAGTTGGCGCATCATGCGCCAGAGCGTATTTTTGTCAGATCTCGGTTTCTGTGGAAATCTGCTCCGTACCGTTTTACGTCAACCTCTATTTGACTCAAATAAACAATTCTAAGCATAATTAAAAATCAAACTAACACCAAGTTCTCACAAACATAATATATTGTTAAAATTAACACTAAACAACAAAGATGCTAAAACAAAGATGAAATCAAAGATACTTAAAATAACATAATATATTGTTAAATATAACACTAAACAACAAGTTTAATTCATGAAAAATATGTTCGTACCATCTTTATACCCGCATGCTTAAAATATAAAATTCATTAAAAATATTAATATATGAAACAAAACATTCATAAAATAACATAATAAATTAAAAAAATAAACTAGATGACTACAAAAATTTTATTATAGAAAAATAATTTTGCATTCTTTGTACCCTCATGCTTAAAAAATAAAATTCATTGAAAAATCATATATATAAGAAACAAAACATGTCTAAAATACCATTTTACATTATTTAAAATAAAACAATAGTACTACAAAAGCTTATTCATTAAAGAATATATTTATAACTTCTTTGTACTCTCATGCTTAAAAAATAAATTTCATTAAAAGTATCAAAATATGGAACAAAAAAAGCGTAAAAAAAAACAGGGCTTAAAAAGTTTTATCTATGAAAAATAAGTTTGTACCAACTTTATACCCTCATGCTTAAAAAATAGTCATAAGGAATATTAATATATGGAGCAAAAAAAGCTTAAGATAGCATCATACATTGTTTAAAATAAGATCAAAGGACTATAAAAACTTTAAAGTTGAAAATAATTTTGTAACCTCTTTGTATTTTCATGCTTAAAAGACAATTAATTGAAAAAATATCAATAAATGGATCCAAACATGCATAAAATAAATAATACACTGTTTAAAATAAAACTAGAGGACTAAAAAAGCTTTATCATTAAAAAATTAGTTTGCACACTTTTTGTTCCATCATGCAATTCAAGCAAAGTTCATTAAAAGATCATTAATATATGGAACAAAACATATTTAAAATAATATAATACACTATTTAAAACAAAACAAGATGACTACAAAAGCTACTTTCAAAAAATAGGACTCTACTTTCTTTGTATCATCTTTGTAGCCTCATGTGATTCAAACAAAATTCATTAAGAAAATATTAATATATGGAACCAAACTTCTTAAAATAGTTTAATACTTTTTTTTAAACAATATGAATACATAAGATATTTTCTTGAAAATTAGTTTTGTTCCTCTTTGTACCCTCATACTATTTAAGTCAATATTCATGTGCGAAATTCATTACCTATGAAAGAAACATGTGAAGAAAATATTAAAATACAATATTTGTTTATTACCAATCGAAGAGTAATCATGGCAGTCTTCGAAATAGGAATGAAGTCTTTAACCCTCATGCAATCTCCACTCAAAAACCTACATGCTGAGTGTTTCTAATCGAAAATTCAATCTTGCTCAAACAAAGCGCACAGATAAACTTTTCTCCAATCGAGGATCTTATTGCATAGGAGAATGCTGGCGAGCACATGAGAGTATTTGAAATTTCGACCCACATCGTATAGCTTAGGGTCGGGTCGGGCTGCATCATTTACCTATTTATTGGATTATGCACGTTTCAGGCTGCATCGGGCTCCATCATAGAATGTCAACACATTGTCGAGCTAAAGTAAAATATTTGCATTATATGCGGGTCCCAAATGAGGCAGACCACATGTCAATATGAGATTGAAGTACAGATGTAGATCTCCAAACAGAATATTTTTTCCATATTTCCAATGGAATCATACATTTTATTTTTCTAAAATAATTGTAATGAAAATTTTTTTAAAACTGTAACCATCTTTTTATCAAGGTGGATTGGCGTGGACATGGTTTTATCAATGTAAAAGATGTTTGAAAGAAATTTACAGAAAGGGCATGATGGTTTCCAACTATTAAGGAACATTGGAGAGTTACCATAGAAATATTATGTCTCAGTGCTATTATTCTAATGAATAAAATATTTGCCTCTCCATTGGCCATGCTTCATCGTTCTGCACACTAGTTCCATCTTTCCTAAGCATTGTCTTGGCCTTTAATGCAATTATCCATCTTTCGTCGAGATTCATCTAAAAGCATGGCCACCATCTTTATCACGAGGTTTGAATATTTTTCCTACATATTTCTGGCATTTTAACTGTTTTAACGTATTTGAAGTTTGCTTTGAGAAAAAGCAAAATAATAGAGATATAAGAATAAAAGGAGGGATTTAAGAGAGAGGAAAAGAAAGAGAAAAAAGTTTCAGAAAATAAATGAAATAAAAGCTATTTTTTAAGCAAGCCAAGACTTATTATCATTCAATGAAAGAAGTACAGCACATGGCAACAGCAAAGCATCGTTGGATGAAAATGGTAACTAAAATAAAATGAATAAACACGTCCAAAATAAGGAAAAAAGCCCAGAGCCCAATAAAATCAGCTAACTTGGAGCTTGATATTGTATATTTTCTTGTTATTTCTTTTTCTTCAGCATATAGAAATTGAATACTGTTGTCCATTAGCTCTTCTTTGCTGAACATAACAAGAACTTGGATTATCAGTATCCCCAGCATCAAGAAGATGTTCATGATTAAGAACCCAAAGAAAGGCATGATCACTAAACCTGATAAGCATAGAGGCTGGATTAGCAACCCGAGATGATGCTGATACTAGGGCAGGATTCAAAGTTGATTCAAGTTTTTAATAAAAATCAAATCATAAGTAGATGGAGCTACTACCATTGCATTAGAAGATAAAATTTATCAGATGAAAGGTCCTAATTGCCATTATTAAAATAAAATAAACAAAATAGTTAGTTGAACAAATAATATACTTAGTTTTTAGCTCTAATCTTGTGAGGAAAATATCTTTCTACACAATCGTAAACATAAATGCACATAAGTGGACCAAGTAAACCCCTGTCCCTGTGGAGCGTTCTCTTGCAAATTTTAATTCCCTGGGCTTCATTCATTATTTCTTCAGGGGCTGAGTATTTTTTCGACAATATAAATCAAAGTTTGGTTAAGCTACAGAATAGACTTGAGCAATAGAAGATTGGAAGGTCAGTACCGATAAAATTTCTGGGTTGAGAACTCGATAGTTGAAAGATGTAGATTGATGATTACACGTTTACAAAAAAGATGTGCTTACCTCTCTTTGAGCTGAAGTCCAATACCAAGCGTCAAAAAAATTGGTATCTCCTTGATCGATAAACATTGGGGGATGTATGTCTTTCACAAATGACACAAGCAGAACACATCAGGCATAATAAAGATTCATTATACATGTACCAGAAGCCTTCAACATTAAACAATGTATATCTAACGAGAGCTTTTCAGTGTCATAATGATCGAAGGCAATGAATTTGATCACAATTCAGTTGAGCTCAATTGCTTCTTTAAACTTGTCATCTTGAGTGAGCACATCCAAAGACGAGAAATATGATAAGGTTCCTTCTACTGCTATGTATCTTGAGAGTCAAAGATAAAATGCAAGGAGAGGCAATAATAAGGCATCCCAAATCTCAGATGACAAGTCAATCCAAAGATTGCAGTGATACAACGTAACAATGTGGCAAGACTATCCACATGAAAATAAGATGTCCATAAAGAAACAATACATAAAGTACAAAAATATAGAGGACATATGAATGTTGCAAGTGAAAGGATCTACAATACATTAGTCATTAATGTAAAATAGCATTACAAAGCCTTGGCTCCTATGCTTAGGTGCATCTTTTCATTAAACTCCATTTAAAAATTTTATCACTAACTATTCTGTATGAGATTATGGGAGGCTCATCTTGCTAATGATGAAATCTTAAGTGTTGTGGAAGTTGGTGATGTGCAAGTCAATGTTGATAATGAGAAAACCCGGAAGCTTCAAAATATGAGGCACAATATTATATAGAAAATGAAATAATTTTAATCAGGCAACTAGGTAAAGAAGGTTATGCTTTGACCATCTAAATTTATTCATGGAAGATGACCAAGGATGCTACGGAAATTTTATGTGAAAGAAAGATATTACAATTTATATGGCATTAAACATCAGAATATCCAGAACAATTATGAAATGAATTTCTAGTGTATCTGAGGAATCACGTGATATGATGTTTTTGTCAAGTAGAAGTTTCCAAAATGATGTATTGGCGTTACAAGACAGTATATTTTAGGATCAAAGAGCAACATAACAACCAAAACAAAGGATGTGAAGGCTGACATGTTTAACGAGACTAAACCACTACAAAGCCTCAATAAATAGTCAAATTTAATTGAGACAATTTGTTACGCATAAGGTTTCTCTTGAAATTGCAAAATGAAAATTAATCTCCCAATAAATGATTATTATGCTGTAGAGATGTAATTCCTCAAATCACTACTAAATTACAGATTAATGATCAGTATATTCTTCCAAATCCGGTGAATAATAGTTGCTAAAATCAAGCTATCAAATTATTAGTACATTCACTTCTTTTTAAAATAACCACTTCCATCATCTCATTAAATCTACCAAAAGGGTCAAAGGTCTATGCATGAAGAGTAACTCTCAATTCTCCCTGACAATCATGGAATGGGAAAAGGAGAGGTCTTCCATATTGTAGAGAGGCTTGTTGATGGCTAAACGCAGATCAATGTTGGCTTGCATTTGTTACATGTCGTCATGCAACTGCTTAAGGCCACATTGACTAACTAGATGAAGGTACTCCTCACCAAGTGCGCCGGTGAAATTGGTGACTAAGCAAAAACTGATGATGGTGGAATTATGTACACAGGTACGTCGTCATTCAGCTGCTTTAGTCCACATTGACTAACTACATGAAGGGAGGCTAAGATCATGTGTGGCGGTGAAATTGGTTACTGAGCAAAAACTGATGACGATGGAGTTATGTACAGAGAGGTGTTTATCTTTTGATAAATAGAAAGTAAGACAGAAACAAGGTCCCGGCAGAAGGTAACTTCAGCAAGGTAATCAACAGTGAATAGAGGTTACAGACATCCAACAAGCTGTGGTCAGGCACAAGTCCTGTAACTTGAACCTAAAGTTTTGCTGCCACTGTTGCATACATCTGGTGTGTCCCGAAGGTTTTGCTACAAATGTTTTTTGCTTCTTTCAAAAATCAATAAGGATTATATTATAAATATGGAGTTTGTGTGTGTGTGTGTGTGTGTGTGTGTGTGACACCGGAATTATAAGGATTATATTATAAATATGGGGGTATGCATGTATGTGTGTGTGTGTGACACCACAGTTAACCAACAACAAAGGGAAACCAAATATTAGTGTTGAAAAAAATAGAAAATTACAACCAGACAAATGAAATAGGAAAGAACAACAAACACAACACATAAGAAATCTGAAATTACAACAAATGACAACACAAACTCAACTAGAGTGGATATCGGGTTGATGGTGGTGATCGGTGAGGTTTCGAAGATGGCAGGATGGTAAACGAGGAGATTGGCAAGAAGAAAACAACAAAGCTAACAATTTCATGGGTTCCGAACAGCTATCTCGCAGCAGTTATCAACATGGGACGGCTTACTGAAATGATGACAGCAAAGGGGGATGGCTGAAAGCAGCAACAGTGAAGATTAAAGGCTGGAACGACAATGACAAAGAGGATGGAGGGCTATTTAGGGTTGTTGGCAACAAGGAGAAAGAGGAAATGAGGTTCCTGGAAGGCGGTCGAAGTGTGGGGTTTGGGAGGCAACGACAAGGTAGATTGCAAAAAAAACAGCGAAAGATGGTTGTTTCTAGGCGGTTGCAGCAGGTATAGTGACGACGACAACGGAAGGAAGGGATGCAGAGGAAGGAAAATATGAGGATAGCCATCGTTTAGAAAGAGGTACAACCGAAGCATCAATCACCCTTGAATACAACTCTAGAAGAATGAATCAGAGACGCAGGCAGCCATCCCGATAAAAAACGCACCAAGAACTAAACCTAAAATATTATAAAAGCAAATATATTGTAATAGGATAACTTGGAGTGGCCCAAGAGGACCGGTCGATTCCAAAGCAACGAAAAAACTCAAACTGATTTTGTCCAAGCACGAAAGCGGACCGGACTTTCTATCGAGAGAATTCCCGCTCAGTATGCCTCACATCAATCTCCCAGAATTGGCAGAGTTTGACTTTATCCGTCAAAGTTTCTATCGCTTTGTATAATGGAGTCAAATCAGCCACGTTAAAGATAGTGGAGCTACTATAGCTTCCCAGTGTTGAAGGGTCTTCAAATGTGTCGATATGAGCACATAGGTCTCATTGTTGTTTGCACTGTCTCCCAAAACACCTAAGAAGGTTTCCCCAATTGTGAGTAGCCATCCATATCAATCCAACTACTGAGGATACTATGTTGAATAGAGCTGGAACATGGTGCCAAGTATACACTGTAGGGTGTTCCAAAGATAGCCCAAGGTTGGCTCATCCTTATCTTATGTGAGGACAAACTGGACTCCCCGAAACAGTGGCGGCTTTTGCAGCAAACTGTCAGTTAAAATATCCTGAAATTATTTCCATAGTGGTTGCCTTGTGTCGAAGATCGTTTCTTCTATTTCACTATTCGTTATCATCACCAAACCAATCCAACTGGCGCTTCTTTGCTGGCAAGAGCACCAGTAACCTCTGTCTCCATAGAAGATAAGACAATGTGCTTCCAATCCTTTGTGAAAGAGTAGGATTTTTTAAATCCATCATGTTGAGTTCTACAGTCGGACTACCACGGTCTCCCGAACATGACGTGTCAGGCATCCATGAGCAACACAACGCATCACGCCTGACCCTAGAGCTGATTCCCAATAGAAAACTCCACAATACAAATCCTGTCAATGTTGACCCTGTTCTCCTTCAACCAAGTTAGGGAATATGATCAGAAATGCCTCTGAGTCGTGAGGCTCAACTTATCCATCATCAGTGTGGACTTCACATTCTTACGTTTACCTCCATCGATGATGAAGTTGCATACATTTCCTTTCACAATGTAACTGGTGTAAAATATATTATGGCGAAGCCACTGCTACTTCCCTGCACCTTCGTCTGAAGGACCCTTCGAACCACAAGCATCTCACCCTCATCTGATGAAATTTGGCACTCTCCATGTTTTTTAGTTGCCTTTTCATCGCTCACTTCCTCCACGACACCCTTTTTGGTGAAGGAAACAACTCGATTCGTCAAACAACTAGGGGTGATGTCTCCATGCCCATGACATCTGAAATATTTCCTGGCTGAAATTGTACTGAGTTTGCTACTCTTCCCAGGCTTCTTCTTGCTCTGGGCAACTCTGTCATTCTCTTGACCAATCTTCTCAAGTCCCTTAGGCGTGCTCTTGTTGATGTCTCAAGTTATGGGTGGCTTTCTAAATGGAGGTGGTGTATGCTCTGCATTTGATATCTTTACACCTTTAATGCTAAGGTCCAAACGTCACTCAGCATCCAATAAATTTGTAGCTTGACCACATTGTTGATGGAGAGTTTTAGGCCCCTCAAATACCTGGCTATCGTATGCTCCTCTATCTTTGTAGCTCATATTTCAACTTAAGCTACATAAGTTCAATTGTGTACTCCTCCACTGACATTACCTTTTAATGCAAGTGATGGAGTTTCAAGAAAATATCCTTGCAATAAGTAGTATGGGAGTAGGTATTGTCCCTGCATCACCTTCTTCATTTTATCCCAGGCATTGATCGTGTCCCATCCTTCTCTCCGTCTCTACCTCTTCAGATTCTCCCACCACAACAAAACACTTTTCCTCATCTTGATATGAGTAAGTTCGTTTTCTATCAGCTGGCACATACCTATATTCAATTATTCTCTCGATAGTCTGCAGCCACTAAATGAAGTCATCCGGATTATTCTTCCCTCCAAATCTGGTAATCAACTTTCACTCCTAAGTTTCTATATCCTCTAACAGCCACTTGCTTTCTCTGATATTGAATCCCGAAACATAGTGGTCAATTGTTCTCTTCATTGAAATCATACCCGTTGAAGGGACTCAAATGCTCTTCGCGCTTTCCTTCTCGAACCTCACTATCACAGTCGACGGTGATCTTTCAATGAGTTTTTCCGTCAAATTCATCAAGTTGTTGTAGCACTCGACGAAGTTGTTGTATCTCTTTCATGATAAAGTATTGATCGGCGTCCAACACTTATCTNGTGCGGCAGTGAAATTGGTTACTGAGCAAAAGCTGATGACGATGGAGTTATGCACAGAGAGGTGTTTATCTTTTGCTAAATAGAAAGTAAGACAGAAACAAGGCCCCGACAGAAGGTAACTTCAGCAAGGTAATCAACAGTGAATAGAGGTTACAGACATCCAACAAGATGTGGTCAGGCACAAGTCCTGTAACTTGAACCTAAAGTTTTGCTGCCACTGTTGCATACATCCGGTGTGCCCCCAAGGTTTTGCCACAAATGTTTTTTGCTTCTTTCAAAAATCAATAAGGATTATATTATAAATATGGAGTTTGTGTGTGTGTGTGTGTGTGACACCGGAATTATAAGGATTATATTATAAATATGGGGTATGCATGTATGTGTGTGTGTGACACCGCAGTTAACCAACAACAAAGGGAAACCAAATATTAGTGTTGAAAAAAATAGAAAATTACAACCAGACAAATGAAATAGGAAATAACAACAAACACAACACATAAGAAATCTGAAATTACAACAAATGATAACACAAACTCAACTAGGGTGGATATCGGGTTGATGGTGGTGATCGGTGAGGTTTCAAAGATGGCAAGATGGTAAACGAGGAGATTGGCAAGAAGAAAACAACAAGGCTAACAATTTCATGGGTTCCGAACAGCTATCTAGCAGCAGTTATCAACATGAGACGGCTTACTGAAATGATGACAGCAAAGGGGGATGGCTGAAAGCATCAACACTGAAGATTAAAGGCTGGAACGACAATGACAAAGAGGATGGAGGGCTATTTAGGGTTGTTGGCAACAAGGAGAAAGGGGAAATGAGGTTCCTGGAAGGCGG
>JXCR01145849.1:136133-167613 GCA_002079205.1 Phalaenopsis hybrid cultivar
GGTAAGGTGTAAATCCTCCTGTCCTTTAGGCTATTTGCACAGTCTGACGTCGTGCAAACATAAGACCTAAATCTTAAATAATTTGCAGGATTGAAACATCAAATAATTATCTCTTCAAAGACATAAAGCTGAACAATAGGATAGTTGGGACATCTCCAGGTTTCTCCTGGATTCTGTGATGTCCACATACTTTCTTTCATTTGAATTCGTTAAATAATTGTTCACATTTTGAGCCATTCCCATTTGACTTTCTTATGTCTAATCGTGAAAACCTAAACTTTGAAATCTTGAAAACAAAACCACCTGATCTTAATCGAGAGTTATCTTAAGTGATTTCGATCATTTAAGATGTAATTAACTATAGGGGCTTGCCTCTATAGGGAACCAGGAACCCAGATAAAATAAACCCTATCTAATTTTTATGTTAGATAGGGGAACTTGTTGGCCTTTTTATAAAATATTTCGCAGATCAAAACGGATGTCACAAATTGTTTAGTCTAGATGATTAAATCCCTATTACAAGTAATATATTTATTCTTCGGGATAAGTGTATTGCTTGTAGTATTGTGTTAAATCATCTAAACTATCTGAAAATGTGAGACTCGTTTGGTCTCACTTATTTTAAAAATTAAAAACGTTACTTCTTTAAAAAAGTTATATTTATATTTAAATTATTTTCAAAATCACAAAATCATCACCTTTTCAAACTACGAAAGTCAAGTTGAACATAAAACGGCCGACAGTGCGGCAGTGAAATTGGTTACTGAGCAAAAGCTGATGACGATGGAGTTATGCACAGAGAGGTGTTTATCTTTTGCTAAATAGAAAGTAAGACAGAAACAAGGCCCCGACAGAAGGTAACTTCAGCAAGGTAATCAACAGTGAATAGAGGTTACAGACATCCAACAAGATGTGGTCAGGCACAAGTCCTGTAACTTGAACCTAAAGTTTTGCTGCCACTGTTGCATACATCCGGTGTGCCCCCAAGGTTTTGCCACAAATGTTTTTTGCTTCTTTCAAAAATCAATAAGGATTATATTATAAATATGGAGTTTGTGTGTGTGTGTGTGTGTGACACCGGAATTATAAGGATTATATTATAAATATGGGGTATGCATGTATGTGTGTGTGTGACACCGCAGTTAACCAACAACAAAGGGAAACCAAATATTAGTGTTGAAAAAAATAGAAAATTACAACCAGACAAATGAAATAGGAAATAACAACAAACACAACACATAAGAAATCTGAAATTACAACAAATGATAACACAAACTCAACTAGGGTGGATATCGGGTTGATGGTGGTGATCGGTGAGGTTTCAAAGATGGCAAGATGGTAAACGAGGAGATTGGCAAGAAGAAAACAACAAGGCTAACAATTTCATGGGTTCCGAACAGCTATCTAGCAGCAGTTATCAACATGAGACGGCTTACTGAAATGATGACAGCAAAGGGGGATGGCTGAAAGCATCAACACTGAAGATTAAAGGCTGGAACGACAATGACAAAGAGGATGGAGGGCTATTTAGGGTTGTTGGCAACAAGGAGAAAGGGGAAATGAGGTTCCTGGAAGGCGGTCGAAGTGTGGGGGTTTGGGAGGCAATGACAAGGTAGATTGCAAAAAAAAAAATGAAAGATGGTTGTTTCTGGGCGATTGCAGCAGGTACAGTGACGATGACAACGGAAGGAAGGGATGCAGAGGAAGGAAAATTTGAGGATAGCCATCGTTTAGAAAGAGGTACAACCGAAGCATCAATCACCCTTGAATACAACTCTAGAAGAATGAATCAGAGACGCAGACAACCATCCCGATAAAAAACGCACCAAGAACTAAACCTAAAACATCATAAAAGCAAATATATTGTAATAGGATAACTTGGAGTGGCCCAAGAGGACCGGCCGATTCCAAAGCAACAAAAAAACTCAAATTGATTTTGTCCAAGCACAAAAGCGGGCCGGGCTTTCTATCGAGAGAATTCCCGCTCAGTATGCCTCACATTAATCTCCCAGGATTGGCAGAGTTTGACTTTATCCATCAAAGTTTCTATCGCTTTGTAGTATGGAGTCAAATCAACCACGTTAAAGATAGTGGAGCTACTATAGCTTCCCAGTGTTGATGTGTCGATATGAGCACATAGGTCTCATTGTTGTTTGCACTGTTTCACAAAACACCTAAGAAGGTTTCCCCAATTGTGAGTAGCCATCCATACCAATCCAACTACTAAGGGTACTATGTTGAACAGAGCTGGAACTTGGTGCCAAGTATACATTGTAGGGTGTTCCAAAGATAGCCCAAGGTTGGCTCATCCCTATCTTATGTGAGGACAAACTGAACTCCCCGAAACAGTGGCGGCTTTGGCAACAAACTGTCAGTTAAAATATCCTGAAATTATTTCCATAGTGGTTGCCTTATGTCGAAGATCATTTCTTCTATTTCATTATTCATTATCATCACCAAACCAATCCAACTAGCGCTTCTTTGCTGGCAAAAGCACCAGTAACCTCGGTCTCCATAGAAGATAAGACAATGTGCTTCCAATCCTTTGTGAAAAAGTAGGATTTTTTAAATCCATCATGTTGAGTTCTACAGTCGAACTACCACGGTCTCCCGAACAGGATGTGTCAGGCATCCATGAGCAACACAACGCATCACGCCTGACCCTGTAGCTGATTCCCAATAGAAAACTCCACAAGACAAATCCTGTCAATGTTGACCTTGTTCTCCTTCAACCAAGTAAGGGAATAGGATCAGAAATGTCTTTGAGTCGTGAGACTCAACTTATCCATCACCAGTGTGGATTTCACATTCTTACGTTTACCTCCATCGATGATGAAGTTGCATACATTTCCTTTCACAATCTAACTGGTGTAAAATATGTTATGGCGAAGCCACTGCTACTCCCCCGCACCTCGTCTGAAGGACCCTTCGAACCACAAGCATCTCACCCTCATCTGGTGAAATTTGGCACTCTCCATGTTTTTTAGTTGCCTCTTCATCGCTCACTTCCTCCACGACACCCTTTTTGGTGAAGGAAACAACTCGATTCGTCAAACAACTAGGGGTGATGTCTCCATGCCCATGACATCTGAAGCATTTATTAGCTGAAATTGTACTGAGTTTACTACTCTTCTCAGGCTTCTTCTTGCTCTGGACAACTCTGTCATTCTCTTGACCAATCTTCTCAAGTCCCTTAAGCGTGCTCTTGTTGATGTCTCAAGTTATGGGTGGCTTTCTGAATGGAGGTGTTGTATGTGCTGCATTTGATATCTTTACACCTTTAATGCTAAGGTCCAAACGTCACTCAGCATCCAATAAGTTTGTAGCTTGACCACATTGTTGATGGAGAGTTTTAGGCCTCTCAAATACCTGGCTATCGTATGCTCCTCTATCTTTGCAGCTCATATTTCAACTTAAGCTACATAAGTTCAATTGTGTACTCCTCCACTGACATTACCCTTTAATGCAAGTGATGGAGTTTCAAGAAAATATCCTTGCAATAAGTAGTATGGGAGTAGGTACTGTCCCTGCATCACCTTGTTCATTTTTTCCCAGGCACTAATCGTGTCCCATCCTTCTCTCCGTCTCTACCTCTTCAGATTCTCCCACCACAACAAAACACTTTTCCTCATCTTGATCTGAGTAAGTTCGTTTTCTATCAGCTGGCACATACCTATATTCAATGATTCTCTCGATAGTCTGCAGCCACTAAATGAAGTCATCCGGATTCATTCTTCCCTCCAAATCTGGTTATCAACTTTCACTTTTAAGTTTCTATATCCTCTAACAGCCACTTGCTTTCTCTGATATTGAATCCCGAAACATAGTGGTCAATCATTCTCTTCATTGAAATCATACCTATTGAAGGGACTCAAATGCTCTTCGCGCTTTCCTTCTCGAATCTCACTATCACAGCCGACGGTGACCTTTCACTGAGTTTTTCCCTCAAATTCATCAAGTTGTTGTAGCACTCGACGAAGTTTTTGTATCTCTTTCATGATAAAATATTGATCGGCGTCCAACACTTATCTCCTCGGTGGCATAATTAAGGTTTGGCTGTAAGCGGGTGGGATAGGGTGTATGAGTGTGATATCGGAAGGGAAACAAAAATTTTGGGTGAGGTAGGGGGTTTAGGTAACCCTAGAATATTAGTAGGGTTATATTAGCTCTGATAGCCAATGATACTGCAGTTAACGAACAAGAATGAGAAAACCAAATATTATTGTTGAACTAAATAGAAAATAACAGCAAACACAACTCATAGGAAATCTGAAATTGCAACAAATGATAACACAAACTCAACTAGGGTGGATCTCAGGGTGATTGTGATGATTGGTGAGGGTTTGAAAGGTGACAGGATGGTGAACGAGGTGTTTGGCAAGCAAAAACAGTTAGACAATGGTTTCTTCGGTTTCGGATAGCAAGCATGCGAAAGGTATCAACGCGGGACAGCTATTTGAGATGATGACAACAATAGGAGGTGTATGGAAAGCAGCAGCAATGAACACGGAGAGTTGGAACTGCGATGGCAGTGAGAATGGAGGGTTCTTTAGGGGCGTAGGCAGTAAGTAGAAGGGGGAAATGGGGTTCCTGTAAGGCAGTCGCAAGCTGGAAGGGAGGAGTGTGAGGTTTGAAAGGCGACGTCAAGGTGGACTGTAGAAAAACATCCAAGGAGGGTTGTTTCCGAGTGGCTGCAGCAGGTATGGGGACAGTGGAAGTAGAGTAAAAGATGTGGAGGAAGGGAAAGTTGAGGATAATCATCACCTCGGAATGAGATGCAACCGTAACACCACTCAGCCTCTAGAAGAGAAAACTGAAGACGTCGATGACTTCCCGATAGAAAACAAATAAAAAATTAAACCTAAAATATTAGAAAAACAAATATATAGTAATAAGATAATTATGAGTGGCTCAAGAGGATCAACCGACACCACAACAATAAAAAAATCAGGACCAGTTTGGTCCAGGCATGAAAGAGGGATGTGCTTTCTGTTGTGGGAATTGTCGCGCGGTATGCCCCGCACCAATTTTTGTGTATCGCTCAAAAGAAAACAAACCAACTCTAGAACTTTCTCAGTATGATGAGAGACTTCAAGTATAGTCTCTCTTGAGGAGGTGAATAACATAAATAACTCGTTTTTATTTCTGGTGTATTTCATATGGTGTTTTAATTCTCTCAAATGTTTTCACTTTTACTCTCAGGTTTGTGTGTGTTTTCCCCCAACATATGATTGAAGTGTGTGATTGACACACCTTTCTAAAATTCTCTAACCCACCATGCCACTACTTCTAGCACGCATGACCAATAAAACAACTTTTTGAAGAAAAAAACATAAGTAGATTACTGATCCTTTAAGTTGTATATAGCTTGATGCAGGAAAAAAAGTCATTCCATTCCAAATACAAGTCAAAAAGACCATACTGTTTTCTCCGTAGCCACCCGAAATCTACCATGTATGGAAACACCAGCGCCGCCTCCCATCACAATTCCATTGAGGAGAGAAACCTTCAGCCATTATTTATGTAAAACTAGCATAAATCAAATGTAGCAAGGAAGTCACAAGAAAATAGCAAGAAGAGATGATATCTGCTGTATGTGTTGTGATTCACCTGAGGCTTGCTGTAAGTTGCAATCAGATAATTCAATCTAAACTCATTCCAGAAAAAAATTGCACCATTAGTCCAGTGACCTTTTTCACCAAGATGGTAATATGTTAGAATAATAGGGTAGAAACAAGGTATAGAAAATTTTAATAAGTAGAGAGTCTCTAATTAATATTTGTATCTTTGTAATTTAGTGTAGCTCTTTTGCAATGCAGTGAGCAACAATTGTCCGAAACAACTAGCAAAAGCTTCTTAGAAGATTACTCTAGCTACTAAGCATGAATTATAACCTGAGTTTAAGCAAAATAAACTAAGAAAACATGGATGAAAAGGGGTTTCTTTTTTTCATAGTTAGACAATCAACCAAAATAAAACACGGGCAATTAAATAAAGGTGTTTTCTTGGGAATGACAGGATGGTACATTCATCAACTGAATGCGCAACTTCTGCAACATCTCCACCAGCACAAAATGCTTTGCCTTCTCCCTGAAAAGATCACAAAAAAGTTATGAAATCTCAAAGCATGAAGAATAAAAAAATATATCTTCTCCCTTATTGAGCTAATGGTGACAATTGGTCTATAAAGTTATGTGAACATGGCACAATAGCAGGTAGTATAAAACCTTGTCCAAACTTATTTGAAAGACAACACAGCACAAAGTGTTTTCCAATTATTGAAATAAATTTATAATTAATCTGTGGATTCATGAACACCAATTTATTCACACAAACTTCAAGAATTTTAACCAATACGTTAAACCCATGATACATCATAAAAGTCTACCGAACAGGAATCANGACATGGCACAATGGCAGGTAGTATAAAACCTTGAAGCAAGATGGCCACAAAGGAGTGTTGTCCAAACTTATTTGAAAGACAACACAGGACAATGTGTTTTCCAATTATTGAAATAAATTTATACTTAATCTGTGGATTCATGAACACCAATTTATTCACAAACTTCAAGAATTTTAACCAATACGTTAAACCCATGATACATCATAAAAGTCTACCGAACAGGAATCAAAGACCAAAAAAAGAAGATGATAAAAAGAGCAAAAAATACAATTTAAAACTTATTATGACAGCGAACAGGTGAAACAAAATGATTTATCTTTCCTACAGTGATGAAACTATCAACAAGTTGTTAACAAAATAAAAATATTCAATTTTTGTAGTTATAATGGGTCAACTTAAAATAAAGGTGAGTTGCATCGAGCCTAGTTTGTGTAGTTGAACTATCTAGTTTGGTTTGGTTCTTGCATCATTCATTATGTAGGGGGTTAAAAATAAGGATGAAACAGTGCATTTCTAGACAAGCAAAAGGAGGTGGTCATTATAAAAAAGCTGACAGAGAAGTATGTTAGGAAAATGTAAATTCACTTTCACATTTTTTTCCATTATTTGATGTATTTTACCATTTTAACTAAAAAATGATGCAATCATGAAGTAAACTTATTATACAAAGTTTAACAGTTTAAATTGTTTGACTTGTGATTTTATTGCTCAAACGGTCCATTTTTTAAGTAACTATAGAAAAAATTGAAAGTTAACCCCTATGCAAAACAACATTTCATTGAGATCACTGCTCATTTAAAATTAAAAAGGAAGAGAAGATTCTATTGCCTCATAAATGTATAATGCTAAACAGATAATTTTCTCAGAATGCTTTCAAGGAGTTAGATGGCAAAAGGCGGATTTCCCCTATGTGAATCCTATAGCTTCGACTTGAAGCACCAGGTGTCAAAGGCTACTCCAGTGTCAATCATTAATATGGAGCTCCTTTAGAGCTGTATTTCTCTGCCATGGTTGATCTTGCATGGGCCAGGGTACAAAAGCATGAAATAAAAAAGCTTATCTTCTAATTTCTTTTTTAGGATTAATGGATGCATATGGTAAGGTACTGGGAGGTAGTTTTGTAAGATAAAAATAATAGAAATGTTGTAGTAGGGTTATGTCAGTCTAACAATGTTTACTCCTATTTAAAATAAACATTGTCAAGGATTTGTTGCTTTGCAAGAAGATGATTAGGTAGATAAATTAATTTTTTTTATATTTTATTGTCAATTAAACAAGAGAAACATATTTATTTATTGTATAGTTTTATAAGAGGATGACCTTTTACTATCGGGGATTCTATTAATGTTATTACTTAAAAAAATTAAGAGGTAACTGTCTTTCTAACAGCCATCATTCATGATTTCTATATATAAAATCTTCAAATCTCGCTAAAACAAAAATATACTAAATTATGGGTCAAATTTTTAGAAGGCAAATTAAATTTTAGCTAAACACTACCTATAGATTTCGCTTTAATGCACGAATCATTCAAATTTTAGGCTTAGATATTTGTGTGTTTATCGGAGTCAATGCGCAAGAGTTGATTTTTTACCAATTCAATATATCTTTTGAACGATGTGTATACCATTTAATGCACTTGCACAATTGCTAATACATTTGCTCCATTTTTTTGCACAGTTTTTGGTGAAATTATATGATATACTTGCACAAGTTTCAAAAGTATTGATACGACTTTCATGAAATTGTATTTATGTTGTATATTGTCTCATGATGTAAATGCAAGACTTAGAGCTCTCACTATTGGATTATTTGTGCAAATAAGTCATTAAGATGTATAAAAAAAAAAAAAATCCTTGATTGCTTTAAATGATCACATTTAGTTTGCTTGCGAACATGTGTTGCGGAGGGGTTCATTGTGTTGTTTGNGAGTTGGAACTGCGATGGCTGTGAGAATGGAGGGTTCTTTAGGGGCGTAGGCAGTAAGTGGAAGGGGGAAATGGGGTTCCTGTAAGGCAATCGCAAGCTGGAAGGGCGAAGTGTGAGGTTTGAAAGACGGCGTCAAGATGGACTGCAGAAAAACATCCAATGAGGGTTGTTTCCGAGTGACTGCAGCAGGTATGGGGACAGTGGAAGTAGAGTAAAAGATGTGGAGGAAGGGAAAGTTGAGGATAATCATCACCTCGGAATGAGATGCAACCGTAACACCACTCACCTTCTAGAAGAGAAAACTAGAGACGTCGATGACTTCCCGATAGAAAACAAATAAAACATTAAACCTAAAATATTAGAAAAATAAATATATAGTAATAAGATAATTATGAGTGGCTCAAGAGGATCGACCGACACCACAACAATAAAAAAACCAGGACCGGTTTGGTCCAGGCATGAAAGAGGGATGTGCTTTCTGTTCCGGGAATTGTCGCGCGGTATGCCCCGCATCAGTTTTTGTGTCATTGCTGAAAAGAAAACAAACCAACTCTAGAACTTTCCCAGTATGATGAGAGACTTCAAGTATAGTCTCTCTTGAGGAGGTAAATAACATAAATAACTCGTCTTTATTTCTGGTGTATTTCATATGATGTTTTAATTCTTTCAAATGTTTTCACTTTTGCTCTCAGGTTTGTGTGTGTTTTCCCCCAACATATGCATGAAGTTTGTGATTGACACACCTTTCTAAAATTCTCTACCCACCATGCCACTACTTCTAGCACGCATGACGAATAAAACAACTTTTCGGAAAAAAAAACATAAGTAGATTACTGATACAATAAGTTGTATATAGCTTGATGCAGGGAAAAAGGTCATTCCATTCCAAATACAAGTCAAAAAGACCATACTGTTTTCTCCGTGGCCACCCGAAATCTACCATGTATGGAAACACCAGCGCCGCCTCCCATCACAATTCCATTGAGAAGAGAAACCTTCAGCCATTATTTACGTAAAACTAGCATAAATCAAATGTAGCAAGGAAGTCACAAAGAAATAGCAAGAAGAGATGATGTCTGCTGTATGTGTTGTGATTCACCTGAGGCTTGCTGTAAGTTGCAATCAGATAATTCAATCTAAACTCATTCCAGAAAAAAATTGCACCATTAGTCCAGTGACCTTTTTCACCAAGATGGTAATATGTTAGAATAACAGGGTAGAAACAAGGTATAGAAAATTTTAATAAGTAAAGAGTCTCTAATTAATATTTGTATCTTTGTAATTTAGTGTAGCTCTTATGCAATGTAGTGAGCCACAATTGTCCGAAACAACTAGCAGAAGCTTCTTAGAAGATTACTCTAGCTACCAAGCACGAATTATAACCTGAGTTTAAGCAAAATAAACTAAGAAAACTTGGATGAAAAGGGGTTTCTTTTTTTCATAGTTAGACAATCAACCAAAATAAAACACGGGCAATTAAATAAAGGTGTTTTCTTGGGAATGACAGGATGGTACATTCATCAACTGAATGCGCAACTTCTGCAACATCTCCGCCAGCACAAAATGCTTTGCCTTCTCCCTGAAAAGATCACAAAAAAGTTATGAAATCTCAAAGCATGAAGAATAAAAAAAAATATCTTCTCCCTTATTGAGCTAATGGTGACAATTGGTCTATAAAGTTATGTGAACATGGCACAATAGCAGGTAGTATAAAACCTTGTCCAAACTTATTTGAAAGACAACACAGCACAAAGTGTTTTCCAATTATTGAAATAAATTTATAATTAATCTGTGGATTCATGAACACCAATTTATTCACACAAACTTCAAGAATTTTAACCAATACGTTAAACCCATGATACATCATAAAAGTCTACCGAACAGGAATCAAAGACCAAAAAAAGAAGATGATAAAAAGAGCAAAAAATACAATTTAAAACTTATTATGACAGCGAACAGGTGAAAAAAAATGATTTATCTTTCCTACAGTGATGAAACTATCAACAAGTTGTTAACAAAATAAAAATATTCAATATTTGTAGTCATAATGGGTCAACTTAAAATAAAGGTGAGTTGCATCGAGCCTAGTTTGTGTAGTTGAACTATCTATAGTTTGGTTTGGTTCTTGCATCATTCATTATGTAGGGGGTTAAAAATAAGGATGAAGCAGTGCATCTACAGAAAATTTAAAAAGTCTACCAATAACCACAGATATTTTTTCTAGACAAGCGAAAGAAGGTGGTCATTATAAAAAAGCTGACATAGAAGTATATTAGGAAAATGTAAATTCACTTTCACATTTTTTTCCATTATTTGATGTATTTTACCATTTTAACTAAAAAACGATGCAATCATGAAATAAACTTATAATACGAAGTTTAACAGTTTAAATTGTTTGACTTGTGATTTTATTGCTCAAACGGTCCATTTTTTTAAGTAACTATAGAAAAAATTGAAAGTAAACCCCTATGCAAAACAACATTTGATTGAGATCACTGCTCATTTAAAATTAAAAAGGAAGAGAAGATTGTATTACCTCATAAATGTATAATGCAAAACAGATAATTTTCTCAGAATGCTTTCAAGGTGTTAGATGGCAAAAGATGGAACTCCCCTATGTGAATACTATAGCTTCGACTTGAAGCACCAGGTGTCAAAGGCTACTCCAGTGTCAATCATTAATATGGAGCTCCTTTAGAGCTGTATTGCTCTGCCATAGTTGATCTTGCATGGGCCAGGGTACAAAAGCATGAAATAAAAAAGCTTATCTTCTAACTTCTTTTTTAGGATTGATGGATGCATATGGTAAGGTACTGGGAGGTAGTTTTGTAAGATAAAGATAATTCAAATGTTGTAGTAGGGTTATGTCAGTCTAACAATGTTTACTTCTATTTAAAATAAACGATGTCAAGGATTTGTTGCTTTGCAAGAAGAAGATTAGGTAGATAAATTATTTTTTTTTATATTTTATTATCAATTAAACAAGAGAAACATATTTATTTATTGTATAGTTATATAAGAGGATGACCTTTTCTATCGGGGATTCTATTAATGTTATTACTTCATAAAATTAAGAGGTAACTATCTTTCTAACAGCCATCATTCATGATTTCTATATATAAAATCTTCAAATCTCGCTAAAAGAAAAATATACTAAATTATGGGTCAAATTTTTAGAAGGCAAATTAAAATTTAGCTAAACGCTACCTATAGATTTCGCTTTGATGCACGAATCATTCAAATTTTAGGCTTAGATATTTGTGTGTTTATCAGAGTCAATGCGCAAGAGTTGATTTTTTACCAATTTAATATATCTTTTGAACGATGTGTATACCATTTAATGCACTTGCACAATTGCTAATACATTTGCACCATTTTTTTGCACAGTTTTTGGTGAAATTATATGATATAATTGCACAAGTTTCAAAAGCATTGATACGACTTTCATGAAATTGTCTTTATGTTGTATATTGTATCATGATGTAATGCAAGACTTAGAGCTCTCAATATTTGATTATTTGTGCAAATAAGTTATTAAGATGTATAAAAAAAAAAAAATCTTTGATTGCTTTAAATGATCACATTTAGTTTGCTTGCGAACATGTGTTGCGGAGGGGTTCATTGTGTTGTTTGTTTGCATGGAGTCCTCAGTTCGTTTTATTTTGAATTTTCAGTGAAGTCTTGTTCATCCACGTTGACATATAATCTAGTTCACTATAAAACCGCTGTAAGTCTTATTTGAGCTTGTTTGAAAGTGGATTTTTAAGTCCAATGCACATACCTTGTAAGTCAAGTGCAAGTCATGTTTGTATTCAGTTTGGATCCTTTCAATCCTATAGCAGTCTAATCTTTAGTAGGTTTTTATCAGTCCTCAATTTTTTGTTCTTTTCATTTCATTTGTTGCGATATATACAATATTTTGAACATATATTTTATATTATTTTTTGTGTTCTCATTGTAATTTTTGTCACATTATGATAATGAGACTCTCGGTTTTTCCATTTTACAAATCCTTTGCAAGCTCAATTCACTAAAATTTTGGCAGCTATCCGCAATCGACAATTATGGGGAGTGCTAGGCTTGTCTATCATACTTGAAAGAATGTGCATGCTTGGAATCATAAGACATCATGGTCAAAGTTCTTCAAAACTACTACACCTAAAAAAGTGCATATAAATCCACTGCCATAAGACATCATGGTCAAAGTTCTTCAAAACAATATTGAAATTCATCTATGATGCTAGATATTACTTATGGGACGACCCATACCTTTAGAAAATGTAAGGATGAGGTGATTAGAAGATGTGTACCCTTAGAAATTATTAAGAAATATCATGATTCTGAATTTGGGAGATATTTTGAAATCGATGGAACTGTTTTTAAGACTATGCAATCTGGATTTTATTGGCTTACTTTATTTAGAGATGTGATTGAATATATTAAAATTTGTGATAGATGTCAGAAAGTGTACAATATTTCTAAGCATGATGAAATGTCACTTAATTTTACTTTGGAGATTGAAATTTTTGAGATTTGGGATGTAGACTTTATGAGTCTCTTTTGTACCATCGTTAGAGAATTTATATATTTTGATAGTTGTAGACTACGTCTCAAAATGGATTGAGGCAGCGGCTCTTCCAAATTGTCATATTCAAAGTGTACAGAAATTCCTAAAAAGAATATCTTCAGTAGATTTGGTATGTCTAAAGTAATCATCAGAGACCGGGGGAGCAACTTTAGGAATAGAAAAATTGAGACATTAGTTACAAAGTATGGAATTAAACATAGGATTGTCACAGCATATCATCTTCAACGAAGTGGTTTAACAAAAGTATCTAACAGAGAAATTAAAAATATTTTAGAAAAAAACTGTCAATCATAATAGAAATAAATGGTCTTTGAGATCAAATGATGCATTGTAGGCTTATAGAACTGCTTATAAAACACATATAGAAATGTCTTCATACAGACTCATATTTGGCAAATTTGTCACTTACCAGTAAAATTACCACATAAATCTTATTGGATTGTTCAAAAGTTCAATTACAATATGAATAAAGCTAGTGATAAAGGATTACTACCGTAAAATGAACTCGATGAAATTAAGCAAGAATTTATGAAAATGTGAGAATTTATAGAGAAAATGAAAATGTGGCACGATCAAAAGATTCTTAGGAAAGATTTCGAGCCTAGAGAGGAGGTTTTATTGTATAGTACACGATTAAAATTATTTCCCAAAACCTTAAGTCCGGGTGGTCAGGACCATTTACTACAATTTCATCGAGTTCAATTTAAGATGGGAGAGACTGATGTTAAAAGAGATTTTAATGTAGGGTCAACCTGAGTAAATATCTGGATTCGTCAATCTGTGAACGTTAAACTAAGTGCTTCTTTGGAGACAACCTAAGTTTGTATTTATGTTTGTGATTTTTGCTTGTCATTGTGTGCATTATTTGTATTTTTGTGTTAATGTTTAATTTGTGAGTGCTTTGATTTGATTAGGACTGCATGAATTGAGGTAAGTGAATCCTTAGTCTTCTCGTTGTGGTTGGACTTTAGAATGTCTTTTGTGGTGGTAGCATCAACCAAGTCCTCTATGCCCTAGTTCTCAATCGAACATAAGGATTTACAGAAGACATGTTGAGTTTAGGAATAGGATAAATCCATCTCAATTCTTTATTTCTTACTTCTTAATCTGTTATTCTATCGTGATGGTTTGGTAGACCAACTATAAGAGGAGCATGTGGATGATCTTTTCATTGAATGACAAAAGTACATACTTTATTGGATATTATAGTAATTAAAGGTTGGCAACACATAAGCCAATAGTAAAGATGTTATTTGGACTTAAATATCTTTACAAAAATATGTAAAGCACTCGGTAGTCAATAAAAGAAGATTCTGTTGGAGATTTAAAAATAGAGTAGAAAGATATGATGAGAAGGGGGATGAGTAATCCTCATTTATCTTTAGAATAAGATACTGTATAGGTGTTTAATATGTGTGATTAAGGACTTGAAGGGGATAAAATATTGCAAATTAAGATACTAGGACCAAATCTGAGTCGGTACATAGAGACCAGTGCCCCTGACACCAAAGTGTCAGAAGCAGATTTGGTGCCTTGGCGCTGATAAAATCGAGCGCCAAGGGGCCAGTATAAGCAGAGTAGCGCCTAGGCGCTACTATCGCAGCGCCTAGTCGTCGCTTCCANCTTTAATCTTATAGCAGTCTAAACGTTAAAATATTATTTTTATCTTTGTTGGAAAGATATCAAATCTTTAGTAGGTTCTTATCAGTCCTCAATTTTTTGTTCTTTTCATTTCATTTGTTGCGATATATACAATATTTTGAACATATATTTTATATTATTTTTTGTGTTCTCATTGTAATGTTTGCCACATTATGGTAATGAGACTCTCGGTTTTTCCATTTAACCAATCCTTTGCAAGCTCAATTCACTAAAATTTTGGCAGCTATCCGCAATCGACAATTATGGGGAGTGCTAGACTTGTCTATCATACTTAAAAGAATGTGCATGCTTGGAATCATAAGAAATCATGGTCAAAGTTCTTCAAAACTAATACACCCAAAAAAGTGCATATAAACCCACTGCCATAAGACATCATGGTCAAAGTTCTTCAAAACAATATAGAAATTCATCCATGACGCCAGATATTACTGATGGGACGACCCATAACTTTATAGAAAATGTAAGGATGAGGTGATTAGAAGATGTGTACCCTTAGAAGAAACCCTTGAAATTATTAAGAAATATCATGATTCTGAATTTGAAAGTATTTTGGAATCGATGGAACTATTTTTAAGACTATGAAATCTGGATTTTATTGGCTTACTTTATTTAGAGATGTGACTGAATATATTAAAACTTGTGATAGATGTCAGAAAGTATGCAATATTTCTAAGCATGATGAAATGTCACTTAATTTTACTTTGGAGATTGAAATTTTTAAGATTTGGGATGTAGACTTTATGAGTCTCTTTTGTACCATCGTTAGAGAATTTATATATTTTGATAGTTGTAGACTACGTCTCAAAATGGATTGAGGCAGCAACTCTTCCAAATTATCATATTCAAAGTGCAAAGAAATTCCTAAAAAGAATATCTTCAGAAGATTTGGTATGTCTAAAGTAATCATCAGTGACCGGGGGAGCAACTTTAGGAATAGAAAAATTGAGACATTAGTTACAAAGTATGGAATTAAACATAGGATTGTCACAGCATATCATCTTCAACGAAGTGGTTTAACAAAAGTATCTAACAGAGAAATTAAAAATATTTTAGAAAAAAACTATCAATCCTAATAGAAATAACTGGTCTTTGAGATCAAATGATGCATTGTAAGCTTATAGAACTGCTTATAAAACACATATAGAAATGTCTTCATACATACTCATATTTGGCAAATTTGTCACTTACCAGTAAAATTACCACATAAATCTTATTGGGTTGTTCAAAAGTTCAATTACAATATGAATAAAGCTAGTGATAAAGGATTACTACCGTTAAATGAACTCGATGAAATTAAGCAAGAATTTATGAAAATGTGAGAATTTATAGAGAAAATGAAAATGTGGCACGATCAAAAGATGCTTAGAAAAGATTTCGAGCCTGGAGAGGAGGTTTTATTGTTTAATACACGATTAAAATTATTTCCAAAAAAAATTTAAGTCCGGGTGGTCGGGACCATTTACCAATTTCATCGAGTTCAATTTAGGATGGGAGAGACTGATGTTAAAAGAGATTTTAATGTAGGGTCAACCTGAGTAAATATCTGGATTCGTCGATCTGTGAACATTAAACTAACTTCTTGGGAAACAACTTAAGTTTGTATTTATGTTTGTGATTTTTGTTTGTCATTGTGTGCATTATTTGTATTTTTGTGTTAATGTTTAGGTTTGTGAGTGCTTTGATTTGATTAGGACCGCGTGAATTGAGGTAAGTGAATCCTTAGTCTTCTCGTTGTGGTTGGACTTTAGTATGTCTTTTGTGGTGGTAGCATCAATCAAGTCCTCTATGTCGTAGTTCTCAATCGAACATAAGGATTTACAGAAGACATGTTTAAGAATAGGATAGATCCATCTCAATTCTTTATTTCTTACTTCTTAATATGTTATTCTATCGTGATGGTTTGGTAGACCAACTATAAGAGGAGCATGTGGATGATCTTTTCATTGAATGACAAAAGTACATACTTTATTGGATATTATAGTAATTAAAGGTTGGCAACACATAAGCCAATAGTAAAGATGTTATTTGGACTTAAATATCTTTACAAAAATGTGTAAAGCACTCGGTAGTCAATAGAAGAAGATTCTATTGGAGATTTAAAAATAGAGTAGAAAGATATGATGAGAAGGGGGATGAGTAATCCTCAATTATCTTTAGCATAAGATAGTGTATAAGTGTTTAATATGTGTGATTAAGGACTTCAAGAGGATAAAATATTGTAAATTAAGATACTAGGACCAAATCTGAGTCAGGTACATAGACACCAGGCCCCTGGCGCCAAAGTGTCAGAAGCAGATTTGGCACCTTGGCGCCGATAAAATCAAGCGCCAAGGGGCCAAGATAAGCAGAGTAGCGCATAGGAGCTACTATCGCAGCGCCTAGTCGTCGCTTCCACCTACTCGACAAAATAGCCTAAACCGGCCCGATTTAGGTCATTTCCGCAAAACCTCCTCCCCGATCCTTCTTCGACGGCTGAGAGGTGAGACTTTGGGTTCCCCTTTGCTTTCCATTTTTGCTCGATTCTTGAAATTTGGTGAGGGGAAATCACTTCCATGAGGTAAAATCCGCTCCCTATGCTTATTCTTCCCATTCGGAAGTTTTCAATTTTTTTGATGGAAACGGTGGAATTGGGGATTTTTTGCAGAGAATCTTGATTTAACCCATAACTTGCATATAGTTTGCATCCACATCAAAGCTTAGCCTCATTACTTTGAATTTTCATTGTTGTTACTTTCCTATGGCTCCCAAAATAAAATGAGGCAAGTCCAAGTCCTCTTTTGNAACGGCTGAGGGATGAGACTTAGGGTTCCCCTTTGCTTTCCATTTTTGCTCGATTCTTGAAGATTTGGTGAGGGTAAATCACTTCCATGAGGTAAAATCTGCTCCCTATGCTTATTCTTCCGATTCGGAAGTTTTTAAAATTTTTTATGGAAACGGTGGAATTGGGAATTTCTTGCAGAGAATCTTAATTTAACTCATAACTTGCATATAGTTTGCATCCACATCAATTCTTAGCCTCATTCCTTTGAATTTTCATTGTTGTTACTTTCCTATGGCTCCCAAAATAAAATGAGGCAAGTCCAAGTCCTCTTTTGACAAAAAGAAGTTTGTAAGCTCCAAAGCTCAGGAGCTTTACAATGAGTTTTTAGTGTCGAAGAAGTTGATAGCTAAAAGGGGATTCATTAGCCATGAGGGAGCGTTAGAAAGTATTATTGTTCGGCATAACTGAGAGAATTTTTGCTACAATACTTCTGTAGCAGTGATTTCTGTGGTCAGGAAATTTTATGCCATCCTCCCTGATGCCTCTGACGATTCAGTATTTGTGAGGAAGAAGCATATGTATATCTCTTCTTCGCGAATTAATGCATTATTTTCGTGGGCAGATGTCCCTAGGAATTTTTACCCTAGTTTTGTGCCTACAAATTCAAGTTAGATTTGATCAACAGATTCTTGACCAATGGGAGAGGGGCATGAAAGGTGAGGAATGGCAATAAGTTGAACTTTTCTTCTTCTAAACTAAATGAACCTTCCAAATCTTGGCACTACTTCATTTCGGCCAAGCTCCTACCCCCCACCAATTTGAGCGAGGCTACGAGAGAGAGAGTTGCTCTCAACTATTACATCCAAACAATGAAATTTATAGATATAGGAACTCTGATCTATTATTCCATTCTCAATGTTACGAAGGGGAGACCCACTTTAGAGTTCGAACATCCTTCCACTATTTTTGTCCTTTATCAGCATTCAAGAGTTACTTCTGAGGGATCGGAGAAGCTGTTTCATCTGTGGAAAACCTTGTCAAGGCCAATGTGAATTTATATAGTAAGCGCGCTACTTTTGGGCACAGAACGAGTTCTTCTCAGCCTTCTTCCTCTTCTAAGCCTTCCACTTCTTATTATCAAACTTGTCCCTCCACTAGTTTAGCTTCTATGTCAGAGAGATTGAAGACGCTGGAGAATGACATCACCATTATTCAGATTAAATTTTACGATATTATTGACCATTTGATGCATTTAGATTGGCAAAATAAATGTCAATATGATCACACCACTAATTTTTAGGTTGCTCAATTGGAGATGTACGGGATAAATTATAAAATTTGTGGGGACAACTCAGTGGAGTTCCCAGCATGTCCACCTTACCAGGTATATGAGCACAGTTGGCGGATGGAGGAGGATGAGAAAGAAGAAAATGAGTAAGAAGAATTAGAGAATGACGAATTTATCTTTTTGTCGATGTTATGGCTAGTAATCTTATTTTTTGCTATGTAGATGTACTGGACTTATTTGTTATTTGCTGCTACAACTGAACTCTTTTGATCATTCTATGTTAATTGTTGTGGACTTATTTTTAGTTATCTTTGGTAATATTTAGACTTTCTTTGGTGTAGTTTCATTTCAATACTCTTTAACTTTGATATACTTACTACTTCATATATGTTTGTCCGGTATACCTGTTCATCTTGATAGTAAACCTGTGGTAGAAAGTATTTCTGAGCTATTTTCTCCATGTTTATATTCATGTTTTAAATTACTTAAATATGATAAAAATTAAGTTTGAGGATAGGAGAAAGATCTATTAAAATCTTAAATTTATATGTCCTCAGTAACTCATATTTGAATTGATAAGTTTAAGAAGATTTGAGGAATGTTGGGTGGTTAAAATTTGAAATTTCTACAATGTAGGGGAAGGGAAAGACATAGTATCTTTATGTTAAACTCTATGTAAATAAGACTAAACTAGGGTGAAAATAAGATGTAGCTCAATAGGTAGAAAAAATGATTTTGACTATTTATTTTTAAAAAGAGTCGTACATTTGTTAAATTAGATACACTTAGATACTTAATAATAGTTGAGCCTCTATAAAATCATATTTTCAACTAATACTTAACTTTTGAAAACCAAAAAAAGTGGAGAAGAGTGGTGAGTTTTACTTTAGAGATATGATAGTGAAATTCAAAATTATTAAAATGTTTATCCAGATATAGTAATCCTTATAAAATTATGCTAAGAAATGAAATCTACATTTTCTAAAGAAAAAAAAAATTAAAGAAAGAAAATATAGAGTGAGGAGAAGTTTGTGGAGAAGCCATACCAAAAATTGGTTTCGTTGGACTCATTAAATTTAATGCTTCACTACATTCCTAAGCTTCCTAAAATTTAAGAAGTATTAGTAAAATCTTTTTAAAAGGAGTGCTTCAATTATGTTTTCTACCATTTAAGATATCATATTTAGCAAGTGATTATTTCTTTTTGAAGTAAATAGAAAATTAAGTTTTCTTAGTTGCATGCAAGGTTTCTTACATCTTAAAACTAGACTTGTTTAGTCGAGTTATCCTATCCAACACTATGAATTTCCTGAAGCCAACCTATTGATAACTTTAATGAAATCCACTCCCTTAAATAAAAAAAAAAATTGGTATTAATATTCAAGTGTTACTTGAGAACAAGTAATATTTAAGATTGGGAGATTTTGATGTGTAAAAAAGAATACTTAATTTCCTTTATATTTTGCACATTTTATGGATGAAATTACACTTTAAAAAAAGATATTTTATGTTTTTTTTGCAGGTAAATATGTATTAAAAGAGGAGCAAAGTGGAGAAGACGTGGAGCAAAGTAAAGGTGGCTTGGAGCTAAGGAGGCTACAAGGGACTGGCGCCTAGACGCCAGTCTCAAACCTAGGAACCCGAGTGGCTGGCACATTGGGAGCTTAGGCGCCACTTCACTAGCACCTTGGCACCAGAATTTTGGCGCCTAGGCACCTATACTAGAATAGGCAGAACGAGAGACTGGCACTAGGCGCCTTGGCACCCGAAACTATCTAGGCGGTTTTTAGCATTTCAAATCCACGATTTGGAGAGTTATTCAGCAAGATAAAAGAGATCTTATGAAGGGATAAGAGCAATCTAATATAGAGAGAAGGCAAGGTTTGTTGTAGGAAAGAATAGGAGGTTTCATTGATAATTTGGTGAGGAATTTGAGTTGTATTGTGAAGAGAGTATTCAGTAGAGCAGCAAGAGATCGAGAGATCCTTAGGGGAGCATTCTCAGAGCTTTGTTAAGGAGAGAAAGCTAAATATTGTGTATGATTCTTATTGTATTTCTGTAAATACAATTATTTAGTCAATTATTTTATTTCAAATGATGTTTTCTGGTGTGTTCTTCACGTTTTCTGAGCAGTTCAATTTTACTTTTCCTTGTAAGGGTTGAGTAGGTTGTACAGGAGTGCAAAGTGTTTCCAAAATTGATTTTCAAACTTTAATGTGATGAGTAACTTTTTGAATTTTATTTAATTTTCATTCTGACCAAGTGAATAGTTAAAATGTGTTGTGATTCATATAGTAAAATTACTAAGTTATTTACATTGATCTATAGCGTATGGTGCAAGTAATTTATAGAGAAATGCAAATGTTAAGGATATAGTCTTTGATGGGTTCAAGTTGGGATTTAAGGAATTAATATCAATTTAATCAAACTTTTTCATGCACTCGGAAGAGTGTAAAGAAGAGAGTGGCTCTTATTCATCACTGGCCATATTCACAATTGACACTTTACATTTTTTATACTACCACTAAAATCATTGTAGGGAAAGTAGCTTTATAACTTTATAATCACCAATCCAATTAAGATAAGTAAAATTTCTGCAGGAGTTAACACTTAAACTAGATTGCAATTCAGTAATAGACTGTAGAACCTTTACTTAATTTCAATTCCAAGCTAAGAACTAAATCTAGTAGGCTAGAACTTCTCTTAAGTCTAATTCCCTCACTCCCTGTGAGATCAATATTCCGGACTCAAATTCGGATATTACTGATACAACATGTACACTTGCGAGAGACCCCAGAGTGCGAGTGCACTTGGAAAAAGGGCATATCACCCGTCATAAGAAAAAAGATAAAAATGTGGGTTATATATTTTGTGGTTTTAATTGGATTTCAAATGAGTCTGAGGTCGTATTCTCAATAGGAAACCACTAACTTCTATTCGAGAATTTTTTTCTAAGGACATATATGAGTCAAGAAGAAAAATCATGTCCCTTAACACTAAATCTCCTTCTAGCCCTAAGCATAAGAACTCAGATGTAGTGTCAAGGTGTTAATAGTAACAAAAAAGGCATAAAAAATCTTGGTGGGAGCATTGCAAAAAATCATGACATACAAATGAGACAAGTTAGAATCTTCATGATAAACTCCTAAATTAGAAACTAAAAGCCAATTGTGAAGGTTGCGTTCATCAAGCCACTCCTTAAACTTAGGAGCATTTTACTAACTCGGATGCAATCCCGTCCACCAAGAAGCAAATAGAGTACATGCATAGCTTACTTCAATCTCTAAAATTGTCTCTGCCTCCATCTTGCTCTTTAGTATAGAAGAATAACTTTATAATCACTATATTGTTAGGTGGTACTTCTAATTTTATTCATTCTTGGATGATTGATTCTGACGCAACTGAGGTTCTAAATTATTCTCATCTTATAGACCTTATGCAGGTAATAAAAATTATCAAAATTATCGATGATTTCCTCCCCGTAATTGTAAAGATAGAAATTGTCAAACTCACTTCATTGTTAACACTTCGGGATGTGTTCCATATTCTCAATTTAACTTGTAACTTGTTGCCCATTAGTAAAATTACTTCTATCCATCAATGTTAAGCCAAGCTCTAATCTTATTATTTTGAGTTTTAAGAAATGACCATTAGGAGGAAGATTGACAGTGCTAAGGAAAAAGATGGGTTCTATGATTTTGACTATGGATTGAACACGAATAGAAAATATTAAGGTATATATTTAAATTTTGATTTAATTTCCAAAGACAATGATCTGCTATTATTATTTAAAATACTTATTTTCCAATATATTTCTTAAAAACATGTCATCTTTTCAATATAAAATTTATTAAATTGTTAAACATCATCGTGCGTCTTTTTCTCCCAAAACATATAAAAGTGACAACCGGGGACCTTATTAAAATGATTTGCAGCATTAACTGATGATCACATAGGATTAAGTTGGGTTATTTAATGAAAGAAAAATCTTAAATGGAAATAATTTTTAGAAGCTTTTACACTATGGTACAAACACAAAAAGTTATTCAAATATTACGTAGTGATAATGACCGAGAGTATTTCAAACTTATTTTGGGACAACTTTTTTCCCAAAAAAATAGCTCATTAAAGGTCTTGTGTCAACACTCCACAACAAAATTGTGTGGCTAAAAGAAAAAAACAAATGTTTACTAGATGTATCTCATGCATTACCACTTACCAATCAGGTGACAAAATATCTTTAGCATAAAATCGTTATTACTACTACATTCCTCATAAATTGAACTTTTATACTTTAAAATACATTTTGATATATTTTTATAAAATTTACCCAACAAATCGGCTCTCGTCATCTTTGCCTTTAAAGATATTTGAGTGTACTACATTTGTTCACATTTAAAATTATAATCAATAGAAAATTGAATCCTTCGCAAAAAAAGTAAAGCTTGTATTGATTATGCTTCTATTCAAACGGCGTATAATTTTTTTAACATATTTTCCACAAATAATTATTACTATGGATGTCACCTTATTTGAGTTACAACGTTTTTTNAGCAGGTAATAAAAATTATCAAATTATCGATGATTTCCTCTCTGTAATTGCAAAGATAGAAACTGTCAAACTCACTTCATTGTTAACACTTCGGGATGTGTTCCATATTCTCAATTTGACTTGTAACTTGTTGCCCATTAGTAAAATTACTTCTATCCATCAATGCTAAGCCAAACTCTAATCTTATTATTTTGAGTTTTAAGAAATGACCATTACGAGGAAGATTGACAGTGCTAAGGAAAAAGATGGGCTCTATGATTTTGACTATGGACTGAACACGAATAGAAAATATTAAAGTATTTATTTAAATTCTGATTTAATTTCCAAAGACAATATCTGCTATTATTATTTAAAATACTTATTTTCCAATTTATTTCTTAAAAACATGTCATCTTTTCAATACAAAATTTATTAAATTGTTAAACATCATCGTGCGTCTTTTTCTCCCAAAACATATAAAAGTGACAACTGGGGACCTTATTAAAATGATTTGCAGCATTTACAGATGATCACATAGGATTAAGTTGGGTTATTTAATGAAAGAAAAATTTTAAAAATAATTTTTAGGAGCTTTTACACTATGGTACAAACACAAAAAGCAATTCAAATATTCCATAGTGATAATGACCGAGAGTATTTCAAACTTATTTTGGGACAACTTTTTTCCCAAAAAAATAGCTTATTAAAGGTCTTGTGTCAACACTCCACAACAAAATTGTGTGGCTAAAAGAAAAAAACAAATGTTTACTTGAAGTATCTCATGCATTACTACTTACCAATCAGGTGACAAATATCTTTAGCATAAAACCGTTATTACTACTACATTCCTCATAAATTGAACTTTTATACTTTAAAATACATTTTGATATATTTTTATAAAATTTACCCAACAAATCGGCTCTCGTCTTCTTTGCCTTTAAAGATATTTGAGTGTACTATATTTGTTCACATTTAAAATTATAATCAATAAAAAATTGAATCCTTCGAAAAAAAAGTAAAGCTTGTATTGGTTATGCTTCTATCCAAAAGGCGTATAAATTTTTTTAACATATTTTCCACAAATAATTATTACTATGGATGTCACCTTATTTGAGTTACAACGTTTTTTTAAACCTCATCTTTAAGAAAGGATAAACAAAGATTCGACTATTATTTTTCACGATATTTTTCAAATATAAGACTCACAAAATTAGACCTCCCTAACATTGATTGATCAACTTAAAAAATTCAAACTATATTATAGAAGGAGAAAGTTGGTTGATTTTCTAAATATTGAAGACAATCAGGTCTTNTAAAATTAGACCTCCCTAACATTGATTGATCAACCTAACAAATTCAAACTATATTATCGAAGGAGAAGGTTGATTCTCTAAATATTGAAGACAATCAAGTTTTCTTCATAATCCTATAACAACAAAGAAGAAACCTAAAAAAAGAACTAAGACAGTGATATCATTTGACATTGTCTACTCGTGGCAAAGGACAACTAACAAAAGGGTCTACAAAATTTTTGCACTGCATAGAATACGTGAACCCTCCAAATAATGTCCTCACTTAGATTTTANGAAAGGGTCTACAAAATTTTTGCACTGCATAGAATACGTGAACCCTCCAAATAATGTCCTCACTTGGATTTTACCCCATGTTCAGTCGACTTAATGTTTGAGTTTTGAGTCTTCTAGTCCTGAACCAAAATCTAGTTTTAATCTTAAGTCTAACGATTCTATCTCATTGAGCCGTGTAAGAGGCAAAATCTTGCACCCAACACCCATTATCCAATTATGTATCATATGAAAATCTCTCACCAATTATTTATGTTTTTACTTCACAATTGTCTTTTATAAAGATGACTAGTGTTGTGTAGCATGCTCTGAAAGTTCCTATGTGAAAGGGGACTGTCTTTGAGGCGATGAAAGCTCTTGAAAAAAATGACACGTGAAAATTAGTTGACCTACATAAAGAGAATACAATTGTTGGATGCAAATAGGTGTTTATGATCAAGTATAATTTTGATGACTCTCTACAACGATAAATGACTGGTTGCCAAAAGATTCACTTAGACCTATGACACTGATAACTTAGAGATATTCACCCCAATTGCAAAACTAAACTCTATAAGAGTTCTTCTGTCACTTGCAACTAATCTTGACCGTCCCCCACAACTGTTGGATATAATAAGAAGCATTTTTCAATTGAAAATTAGAGAAAAAGTGTACATGGATGCACCTCCAAGATTTAGTGAGAAGTTCAGCATAAAGGTGTATAAAGTAAAAAAATCCTTATATGAGTAAAAGCAGTCACCGAGAGCATAATTTGAGAAATTTATAGTATTTGTTAAGGATCATGGGAGTAATCAAGGGAAAAGACTTCATACTACATTCTTTAAGCATTCAAAAGATGGGAAAATAGCCATATTGATTATGTATGTGGATGATATAATTCTCACTAAAAATAACGTATATAATAACCATTTGAAGAATTCCATATCATCATTTTTTTTAGACCAAAGACTTAGGATCTCTAAGGAATTTTCTTGGCATTGAGATTGTTAGATCGAAGAAACGGATTGTTGTTGATTCATCGAAGGAAGTAGGATGAATCATTATTAGATTGTAGACACTCAAGTTGCTAGAGAGGAAGAAAAAAGACATAGTGAATAGAGTTTAATATCAAAAGTTGGTGGAAAAATTGATATATTTATCACATACATAACTATACATTGTCTTTGTTGTGAGTTTGGTAAGTCAATTTATGCATTTTCCCTATGAGAAACACCTTGTAACAGTTAGCAGAATACAAAAATACCAAAAAAGTACACCATACAAGGGTTACTTTTTTAGAAGACTACACAACAAAATATAGACATAAATTGATGTAGATTGGGTGGGCACTATTATTGAAATGAGAATGACGTCTGAATATTATACTTATGTCTACGAAAATATGATTACATGGCAAAGTAACAAATAGAATGTGGTTGGGAGGAGTAATACCAAGGCAAAATATAGGGCTATAGCTAATAAAGTGTGTCATGTTCTAGTTGAAGAGAATTCTTGAAAAGTTGTGGATCCCCATGCTAATGAAGTTGTACAGTGACAATAAAGCTACCATAAGCATTGCAAAAAATCCAGTACAACATGATGCACAAAATGTGGAAATTGATAAATACTTCATAAAAGAAAAAATTGATTGTGGAGCTATTTGCTTCCCTTTATTTTGACTGTGCAGCACAACAAATATCTTCATCAAAGAGGGATAGTTTTGAACTCTTCATAAGCAAGATGGGCATGATAGATATCCATAGTCCAACTTTTGGGGAGGGGGTGTGGTTTTGTTGAAATTTTAGAAATTCATATTATTGATATCTTTTATTTTTAGTATTTCCTAATATTAGTAATTTCTAATTTTAAAATTTTCTATTGTTGATAATTTATGTTTCCTTTTTCTAGCATGGGGATTTTTTGGCTGATTTTATGGCTTCCATAATTGGTGGCCTCCCCTGCTATTTATCTTATAACCGATTCTTCGGAATTTGAAAAGAGATAATTAATTTTCCTTCTCCCTAAACTACAAGAAACAATCCTGCTTTTGGAGAACAATACTTCCAACAGTTTTCTAACCCTATAACAGCATTCACTTTTGCACTAAGGTTGGACTGATCGAATCAACAGAGATTTGACTATAAGAACAGTAGTTTCAATAATTCAGACAAGTTACTTGGAAATAAGCCAAAAATAAATAAATTATTTGCTAAGTTTAAGCCACATATAGAGGATACCTGTTTCTGTATAAATCCACACTATCTATATAAGAAGTTTGCATAAAGGTGCATAAATAAAGAATATTCAACAACGATCAATTGCATCCAAATCTCACTCTTGTAATTGCCAAAGTTGTGCGATTCAGCATGAAGCTACCTTCAAAATCAACAACTTGGCATTTGGATCCTCCTCATAAGCTGTGATATGTTTCAGCAGTGCAGTAATCTGGAAATACATAGTAATGAAATTACTCGAGACATGTAATCTCATTCAAAGATCGATATTTATTGTAGATACATTGTATCCAAGAAAAAAATGTAAATAATTTACCTCTAATAAATCAAAACCAAATGCTGACTATGAAGCAGCAACCATAGATTTTTTTTGTCAATTTATTATCAGCTTGATTTAAAGCCCCAAAATAGCATTAGTAGTGAGAATTTCATAAGTCTTTATGCATCATCGGGAGATGGAGTGATTAGTCTACAAATGTGGGAAGAATTGCAAGCACATGTCATTCCGTCAATTTTTTATGCGAGTTACTTGCAGTGAGATTTATAATTTATCCTCGCCTATATTGACATACTTGAATGGTGCCAGAAGTTTTATGAGACACTAAGTAAACGTGACCGTGTTGGCATTTTGTGGGTAAACTGGTGAATGATTGGTTTCAGTATAATATCCAGCGTGCACTAGTAAAATGTATGGTATATTCCAATGTACAATATGTTAGAAAAGATTTGACCTTCAAGATAGAATCAGAGACTCTTCTTGGTGCAAATCCTAGGGTTTGTTGGGTTCAACACGTGTCACAATGTGTCTAACACGTGTTACAATGAAGCTATGATAAATTCCAAGTTGGTAGTGCACAATTGTATAGGCCCCTTACCTAAATCTTAAGAGTATCAAACGGAGTCAGAGCATGCTTAGCATGTCTAACCCTTCATAGTAATAACTCATTTCATAGCAACTTTACCCAGGTCTCCAAAGGAATTGAAGTTCTCTATGCGTGTAAATTCCTTGGTTTTAAGTTTTAAGTTTTATGTTTGAAAGAACCAACAAAATCATGACCCCATTCAGCCGTTTCCTTCTCTTCTTCGTTCTTAAATTTTTATATTTTTTTTATCCTTCTTTGTGCTCTCTCATTGAAACGCTTCAAATCTAGCATGTGGAACAGAGAAGGTGAACCTATCCACAATCTGGAATCCACATATTCAATTTCAACAAACAAATAAGAGAAGTAGAACATTCTCATTACTAGTGACTTATATATTTCCAGTGATACATTTTCCACAGTTTTTAAACTCTTAACTCCCGGTGTCATAAATGCTCATCTAAAGTAGATCCCCATAANCAGTGACTTATACATTTCCAGTAATACATTTTCCACAGTTTTTAAAATCTCAACTCCCGGTGTCATAAATGCTCATCTAAAGTAGATCCCCACAACATTCCGCTGAAGTGGGTATGAATTATGGTTTGCTTCCGTAAGTGTTTGCAAGTTATTTCTGGATTTTGCATGCATCATAAAAAGTTATTTTGTAATCAAAAACTATTATAATTATTCTATAATTATTGTTCAGTGATTTTATATGTTTACTATTAAAAGGTCTCTAAAGATTATATAGATACTAGCACTACACAAATATCAGAATGAAACATTAAATCAAGTCTCACCAACTCTTTTCATGTTATCAGAGCCATTGGATTTATTTTTTTGATTTTTTTTTTTTCATCCTTACATTTTCATTATAACAGCCTTCATCATTGCAATATCACAATCACACTACTTTCATTGTTGTACACTTTATATTTTCCCCTAATTTTTCTATAACTGCAACCTTCATTGTTGCATCACAAGAATTCTATAGCCGAACGTGTTGCACTTCTTCCTATCCACCCACAGTACAGCAAAAAGTTTCATAGCTGTGGGCATTATTGTTGTGCTGCTGTGAGCTAATCCCTATCCACCCACATTACTGAAGACTTCATCAACGCATTGCTACAAACATTTTCCTTTCTACAACCTTTATGCCCATTTTGCCAAAAATTAATCTCATTGTTCTATCCTTCATTGTTGTATTGCAGCAGATTGGTCCTGTTATTGCAGTTTTCGTTGTTGTATTGGTGCAATTCATTTCAATTTTTTTCATATGAAAAGAACCGCAATTGTCCTCTTATGGATAATAATAACAATACCCATATAACCTTGGTCTTGAGTTATCTTGAACTTGAGAGATATAATCCAAATCCAATGAGTCTCAAAACATTAATTCAACATATAAATTTAATGGGAAGAACACCTAATTCTTAAGATTAGAAAAATGGGTCACTTATAAGGCATAGAAAATTGGGGCAGTTTTTCAAAAATTAATAAGCATGTTTTGAATGGACAACATCCATTCCTTCACTTGAGGGGAAGTGTGAAAAAATCAATCTTCATCAAATCCGTTTTCATTAATTTCCTCTCCATCAATTATGCCTCCATTAATGTTCCGCCAAACCTAGCAATCCTCCACTTTCCTTAATTATTTCATGTCACTTACTAATCCATAGGATTATTAGTGTCATCTCATCAATCTGTGAACTATTATAATTAATATAATTATTATTCTACAGTCACATTAATCCATGGATTATTGTAATTATTTTGTATTTATTGTTCACTACTATTGCAAGTTTCCTATTAAAGACATTCCCTGGATTGTAGATATCTTACACAAATGTTAAAATTTAAATGAAACAATCAATAAATTCTGTCCAATTCTTATCACTTCGCACACTATATCTCGATATTATCCGCCGACATGAAGTGTCATTATCTTACTGTTGAAAGAACAAGAAAGTGCTCGCTCTATAGTTAGCACAAGAAGTAAATGTATTATATAGGAAAAAGCTAACAAAGACAACATAATCTCATTTCCCAAATTTTTGTTCAGTTATGGCAATGGAAAAGTTCAGCTGACTAATCATTAGCATGCTAAAAAAACGAATTATAGCGATATCAAAGGAGCATGTATACCATTCCAAATGAGAGTGCATTCAACTGTCGGGGCCTGTTTAATATTAGTATCCTTGCAAATCCTTTTTCTTCAACAAAAACCTAAAAAGCACAAAGAATGCAGAATGAATGCAAAANTAATGGGAAGAACACCTAATTCTTAAGATTAGAAAAATGGGTCACTTACAAGGCATAGAAAATTGGGGCAGTTTTTCAAAAATTAATAAGCATGTTTTGAATGGACAACATCCATTCATTCACTTGAGGGGAAGTGTGAAAAAATCAATCTTCATCAAATCCGTTTTCATTAATTTCCTCTCCATCAATTATGCCTCCATTAATGTTCCGCCAAACCTAGCAATCCTCCACTTTCCTTAATTATTTCATGTCACTTACTAATCCATAGGATTATTAGTGTCATCTCATCAATCTGTGAACTATTATAATTAATATAATTATTATTCTACAGTCACATTAATCCATGGATTATTGTAATTATTTTGTATTTATTGTTCACTACTATTGCAAGTTTCCTATTAAAGACATTCCCTGGATTGTAGATATCTTACACAAATGTTAAAATTTAAATGAAACAATCAATAAATTCTGTCCAATTCTTATCACTTCGCACACTATATCTCGATATTATCCGCCGACATGAAGTGTCATTATCTTACTGTTGAAAGAACAAGAAAGTGCTCGCTCTATAGTTAGCACAAGAAGTAAATGTATTATATAGGAAAAAGCTAACAAAGACAACATAATCTCNTGCATCATATTTATGTTGGTAGCGATTTGGATAATTAAAGAACGAATTTGCTCCTCTTGCAAGCATACTAGAATAGGGAGATTATTGCTTGCCTCATTCCTAAATATGTTCTTACTCCTTATTTATACATCTGTTATATGGGAATGACATTTAAAGGCTATAAAATATATATTTCCTTCTCCCCTCCCCTTCCTCAGTGCCTTGCTTACCTGCGGTTTTTCTCTCTGTCGAGCCTCTCNAGTCTGTTGACCTCATTTTTGGTGAGGTCTAGTCCTCCTCTTAGGGTTTAGGATCTAGTCTTAGGGGTCTCCCTTTGACTATCTTAGAACATTAGAAATGGGACCCGCCTCGTTTTAGAAATTCAACCCACTTCTGTCTACTTTTGGAGTTTCGCGTGTGTGGTATCGACTTCTAGCACTTAGAAGGGTGAAACCGACATGAGGAAACCGAAAAAGAATTCCTATAGGACATTTCTGAGCCTTAGGATAGCATTCTGCACAATTTGCACTCCCACGCGCACAAACTTTGCAATTCGGAGAGTCGACACGTCCGATCGCCACGATTCACATCGCTTACACTGTTATCCATCGAAGACTTGAATAAACCTTTTGAAACGATCGATCACGAATCGAAATTTTGTGAAATTTGAATTTTGACTCGTTTTTGACCCGATTGTCGGCGACGTCGTCCGAGCGACTCTGGATGACAAAACGGACTGCATCGGCACGTCCGGAGCGTCGATTTTGCCTAGGGAGGACACCCATTT
>JXCR01145849.1:181706-198627 GCA_002079205.1 Phalaenopsis hybrid cultivar
CCTCAATTCTTGTGTTTATCCCTCGGGATAGATACAGGATTTGAGGTAGAGTGCTCTTTCATTTAAACTGCGAAAAATATGAGGTCAGTTTTATTTCATATTTTTCTAAAATTATATATATATATATATATACACGTAAATAAAACGTCCTTCCAAAGCGGGCGACGGGACTTCACTTCCAACGACCGACAGCTTCTTACGGGTGACCAAACCCACAAACTTTAACAAACCTCCTTTTAGCTGCCGACATGGTCATGGCTCTCATCGTCTAGATTTGAATAAATTATCTTCTAACTATATATAAATATGAAGATTTCACTTATTAACCGCCATGTAATTATGTGTAATATGAAAGTTTTGGCACCCTTAAGTTTGGCAAATCTCTTCCTTAGATACTAATTTCACCAGCAACTAAGAAAACATGATATTTGAAAGAGAAGGCATAGGAGATTATTTAAGAAAAGAAATATGCTTGTAAAAGGTAATAAAAGATAAATAATACAATGAAAAAATGAATATAGAGTAACAGTTTTTTAAAAAAAATGGATAACAAGCAAAGCAAAAATTATAACTTATGATGATTTAAATAACAAAATGATACTGGAGAAGAAGAAGTTGAGAGATAAATCAACTAAGGCAAGAGAATAATGGTCAAGGGACCTTATTAAAATTTGATAAATCAGAAATGAAAGAAGAAGATACCTATAAAAAAAATGAATGCATCGATAAAGATGAAATTCTACTTTCATAAATCATTAAATGGGAGTTTTAAGGAATAAATTATTAGAGAATACCATAATGAACAAAATAATGAGGTAAATTATAAATTTTCCAAAAAGGTGTCACGAAATTAGAGCTAAGAAGAAAAAGCTTTAGGTCAAAATAAGAAAACAATTAATAATTGAATATTTACAAGTGATATTACATTGGTTTGGTTTAGAAATAATTTCAATAGAATTTTGAAGACTAAAAGGATATTAAATGATTGAAGAATAAATATTTTGATAGCAATAATTAAGAGTAAAAAGAATGTTCAAGATTGTTGTCTAGGAATAAAATTCATGCCTAATACACTAAAATTATGGGAGAGAGTACTGAAATAGAATCTTAGAAAATATCATTTATCATTTCAAGTTCAAGGAATTAATTTGGTTCAAACTAAAAAGATCCCCCCCTGAAAGCAATTTATAGTTTACACAATTAATAAAAAGTATAAAAAAAAGAGAAAAGGCTTCATATACCTCTATATGATTTTGAGAACCCATATGATTCAAAGTACCATCATAACTGATTTGGTTCAAACTAAGGAAAAAATATTTGTAAAAGATATTTGAAAGTTAATAAAACTCTTTATGAGTGCATACTACTATTAGAAGAAGTTACGAAGTGATCAAAAAGTTTCGAAAAATACTAATGAAAAATTGATGACTAGGCCATGAAGCTTCTATTACAATGCTTTAATTTATTTCAATAACTTTCTTCAAATGTTGAGTCAGTCTTCCCGCAATGGCTTCTATTTTAATCTTTTCCTCTTTTTGTAACTTCTTTGCTCTCCATATGATTGGATCCAAAAGCTTTTCTAATTTGTGATTCTCTTTATGAGTCTTATGCCTTTTGCTATAGTAATGTTTTAGTTACTATTTATGGATATGGAGTGGTTGTCTATTTTATTACCTAAGTCTGATTAAGAGAAGTATTTAGAAGGGTAATTTCTTTTACTTTCAAAACATAATTCCTTGATCAAGTAATAGCTTGAAATTTGAAGTGAGGCTTTCCCCATTTACTAGCGTGATACTTGCTTTCTAGTGAATTATTTCCCTTATTCAACTCCATTCTTCTATGACTTTACATTTAATTTAATGAAAGAATGAACATTTTTTTGTAAAATTCAAAAACAAGTATGTGGATTTCAAAACCTTCGCAAGACTTCATTAAACTAAATTTCGAACTGTTAATACATAGTATATCACCAATTTTTTGTTTATGTTGTTTTTTATTGTATTTCTAATTTTCATCAAACATGTTGTATAAAATATAATAGTTTGTCTTGAAAATTTATGTACTCGTTGCATAACTTTATTCATCTCATATTAGATTTAAATTAGAAATTTGAAACCCTAAGATATTCCATTTCAAATAGGATAAGTAAAATCTAATGTTGAGTCCATATCATTTTGTATTAATAAATTTTTTTACTTATGGTGGTGCTTATAAATATGATCAAAACGCATTGATCTCACAATTTTAATCAATAAGATATTTGATGTTAAAAATCAACAAGTTAATATATTGGAAAAAAAGAGTTTAAGATTTTAGAAAACGTATAGTAGAGATCATACATCCAAAATGTAGTTTTAGAGGGAGTGACATTTTTGGTCGTAAATCAATATTGTCTGAACACAAAGTGATACCGGCATGTGATAAATTTTAGGTTTCTTAAATCTATAATATAAAATCATGGAGATATAGAAAAGATGAGCTTTCCGAGTTAAGGCTTGATGGTTAAGATGGAGAGGTACTTCATGAGTACTATGCGATAAAAAAGAAATAATGGATATTTAAAGATAAATTTATAAAAATCAAATTAGACCGGCTACATTTTATGCAATTGAGTGATCGGAGAGAAAAAATATTATTGATAATTAAGTTGGGTCTGTCAAAAAATAAGAATGTTGAAATGGATCAATGCGTAAACTAAGAAGGGTACATTAAGGAATGCTTATATTCAAGGAACGGTTGGGGTAGCATATATTGATGATAAGATAGTTAAAAATGGATGATTTGGCCATATGCATAAAATGATAAAAAATACACCCATTAAACTTGTAAATGAATTTCATGTTGAAGACACAAGAGGTAAAAAGTAAACCTATGATACTAAGAATAGAATTTGTTAACAATTACTTACAAATATAGGATTATAAAGTCTTACAATACTCAGAACAAAGAATCAAAAAATGACTATTTAGATACTCAAGTCCAAATAGTTGGGATAAGATTAATGATGATAACTATGATTATAATGAAGTCCCTTACACAACTTTCATATGCTACAAATGCTAAGCACGTTCAAAAGGGGAAGTTTAGATTTAAGTCCTATAAAATGAAAAAAATGGGGCATTTAAATACATATTACCTAATTCTTAAGCATTTACATATCTAACACCTAAACTTTACTTTTTATATTCATAACACCCAAATATTCACATTGCACCTAAAATATCACCATTTTACTTTTAAAAAGTTAAATACATCTTTTATGCATAGGTAAGGAGGCTTGTAAATAAAAATTGAAGTTTAGATGTTAGATATGTAAATAGAAAAGAATTGAGTGCCTTGTCTGTAAATCTTCCAAAAAAAAAATACAAATTTAGAGCTAATTTTTGTAGAAAATTCAATACAACAATAGAATGGTAATCTTCATTATATTATCCAAATCTTGTTTGTTTATGTTCAATTATATCCCAAAAAATGGAGCCTATCTAGAATGAGAATGAATCATAACTATATATTGCATGGAACTTTCCCTCTGCCTATAGCCAATGGAAATACATTGCGGACAACTTACTCGCAACTATTTTCACTATAAACCATTAAATAAGTTGAATAATATCCATTCTATTTCATAAATATCGATATAAAATCAGCTGTATTAAACAATAGGACACTAAAAACGGCAACAACGAGAATGAATTAGTGGTTTGATTGAGCAAGGAGAGAGGAAACGAATAAACTGATTCTAAACCCTAATTTATGCAGCTTGAGTGAATGTGAAAACAGAATGAGAGGGGAAGAGTTCCACGTTTTTATATGAGACTACAGTCGAAGCAGAACACTTGCCTGCTTTGAGAAGAAAAGCAAAATCTCAAATAAAAGAGAAGTGGCACTCTATCCACAGGCCAAACCGTAGGAATTCAACCGATTCTATCAAAGCAACGATAACATAATTGCAGAATTCAAAGATTACCTGCACAGCTCCACCGTCGCCACTCTCTTTGGAGGATTTCATGATCAAGAAAAGGATTTGATCAATTGGCACAGCAGTTTACAACCTGCAAATTATAAACAACAAATCGACGCAGCTTTCGTGCAGCTCATACAAACCCAAACTGATGAAGAACAACAATGGACGGAAAATCAAAATAGAAAAGTGATATTGTAGTGAAATGTAGAAGCGAGAGTCTCCAATTGTCGGGTCTCCGGATGTACCTCTACCCGTGAATTCTTCTTATTTCTTCCTAATTTAAGTTTATTTTGGGTTATTCGTTCACTTTAATAATTTTATTATGATTCAGAAATAATTCTTAGATATCTTCATAGTTGCGCTTCAATAAATATTATCGTGTGAAGGTCATTTTGAGATTATTCTAGGTTATTTTGAGTTATTGAAGTGAAATATATAATTTCTTTTCAATAATGCTGAAATAACCCAGAAAAAACCATAAAATAATGTTCACGGTATTTTTTCGGGGAGTTTATTTCGAGGTTATTAAAGTGATACCGCGGAGGTTACTTCGGTGTTATTTCAAGGTTATGTCGGTTTATTGTAGAGTCTCCGGTTCCACTTAAATATTTTTTAGGTGGGCCCGATATACCACACATGGCAGTATATTATAGGGAGTCTGCACATAAAGCTACGTCCGGACAAAAAATTTTTCCCAAGCTGACCGAATGCACTGCCATTCATATTTATATATAAAAAAATTGGATATTTTTACTGCGAAATTATAGAATTACAGATATTTGATCGAAAATCTTAATATCACAGGTCACAAGAATTTTATTAAGAATAATATTCAAAAATTGTGAAATAAGATTATCATTGTTAGTGGTGATGTCAATATTCAAACAAAAAAAAATGTATGCTTTTTAACAATATTAATTATAATTTTTTTTCATATAAAAGACTATACATTCTTCTTTTAAATAAATGATAAAGTTTAATTCTTGTTAATATTTTGAAAAAGTATTATAAAAGCTAAACAATCATTCGTTGTTTATTATTTTATATAAAAAATATAAGCTTATTGATGCAATACATAGTTTCCCACTTAGTATTTTTCTATTAGAGGAGCCCATTGTTAACCTCACTTTTGGTTGAGATCTAGTCTTTTCTCTTTAGTAGTCTAGGGTCTAGTCATAGGACTTTTCATGTTCACTATTCCTAGAAGACTAGAAAATGAACTCTTACCATTAGAAACTCTAAGGAATTCATTGCTCAACATGAAGTTCCACATATTGGTTATAACCTCTAGCACTTCGTAGGTGGGGTCAATATGGGGGGGAGCTCATGGTGAATCCCCATAAGATTGTCTAGCCTTAAGGTTGAACATGGGTGTTGGTTTGGAATTAGTTCACTCACTTGCACTCACTTTCACTCACAAACTTAAACCCAAACTTTGTTGACTTTAATCCCTTGATCTTTGGGAGACTCATGTAGATGGTTCCCTAAACCCACTAGCTCTAGGCTAGGGTTTAGCTAAGACCAGTACATAAAGGACCCAAATGAGGATTTCATTGGTCCATGGCTCATATAGGGTGGTTTAAACCTCAATTTGCCCAAAATATCCAACTTAGCATTTTGTCACGCAAACCTACCCAAATTACTTAAACAACCCGAAACCCTAAGTTTGACCAAAAATCCTAATTTCACCAAAAATACCCAAATTTGTCCAAAAATCATTTCAAACTATTTCAAACTACCCAAATTGCTCAAAACCACCCAAAATTTCAAAAATTACCAAAATACCCCTAAATTTTTCAAAATTACAAAAATGTCCTTGGTGGCCCAAACTTTACCAAGATCATCTCAAATGTCCCCAAAACCAATTTGAACCCTTCCATTGATCCCAATTTGACAAATTTTACCATTTTGATCAAGACCCCAAAATTGCCCTTAAATGTCTAATTTCCCTAAATTCACCCCAAATGTCCATCAATTTGACCCTAACATTCCCCAATTTCAATTTTAAACTCCAATTAATCATCATAAAACTAGATTCAAACCAAATCCAGGCCTAATTGAGCCACATTTGAGTCCAATTTTAACCCAAATTTGTCCCAAGATCAAAATCCCACTAAATTGAACCCCAAATCTATCCAATTGCCATAATTTTGCATCATAAACTCTTCAAAACACTTCCATGTACCAAATTTAACCCTCAATTGGCCTTTCTCAAGCCTCAATTCCACTCAGTTTCAACCTAAGTCCAAAACCCCAGTTTTGCCTCAAATTAACCATGTGCCTAAATGTCACAAAATTGAATGCCCAAATCTCAAAATTGACACACAATTGATGTTGACAACTCTTCATGATATTCTCCTAGACCATTTTCAACCATTAATTTGGACTCAATCCAACTCTAGCCCAACCTAAACTCAAGTTTAACCCAACACCCTCAAAATTGACCAAATGCCAAAATCTCTCAAATTAAACCTCCAAATCAATTCAAAATCACTCCAAATCTTTTCTAAACTCCTTTTGATAATCATCCAAACCAAATTGATCAATCAATTGGGCTCAATGTCATGTCTAGCCTAACCCAAACCCAACTTTAAGCCAACTTGACCCAAATTAAACCAATGCACCAAACTTGACTTAGTCATGCCCAAATGACCAAATTAATGACACCACAACCATCGAGTACATCCTAATGACCAGCCTAAACCCAACTAAACCAGCCAAGGTGTGTTATGGACCAATGGTTCCCAAAATTAAAGTATTTCATCCAATTTTTGGGTCTAAGCCAAAATAACTTTGCCATCATGCCATATCATTAAAAGTTATTCATCATTAAGCACCCCATGGACTCCCTGAGCCAAGGAGTGACTAAAACCTAGTAAGATGATCACGGTGATATAGTTGTGCAAAATATATAAAGTTGACTCCGCTTTTTGATACGCCTAAAAAAGGTTCAATTTTTCATATGCTTTTAATGTCTATATTTGGTGATTTTCAATTAAATTACACTTTAACGGAATGTATTTTGTATATTTTTAGTTTCAGGTACAGGAAATGGAGTTTTGAAGAAAAAGAAGGAAAAACGGTGCAACTTGTAGCAAAAATGAGCAAGAGAAAAATTCTGTCCTTGCACATTTCGATGTCTTTCTATGCTTAATATCTTTTACACTTCTCATGTATATTTTAATAAAATTACACTTTAAAGGAAGGTTGTTTTTATGCTTATTTTGTAGTTCTATCTGTTAGGAACACAACGTAACTGAACCAGGGCAAAACGGAGCTAAAACAGAGCCAAACAAAGCAAAATGGTGGAGCTGCGTAGGGTGGGCGCCGACGGCGCTAGAACCGGCGCCGATGGTGGCTGAGTGCTCACCGATGATGCCCAAAATGGTGCTGCAATTTGGACGTGATGCTGACCGAATTTCTAGAAGATTCAATTTATTTGGACACTTTTTGGAAGGTTGCTTGAGGCATCTCTTGGAAAATTCATCCCTACACTATAATAGAGTGGTTTTATGTCAAAAAGTGTGTGTGTGAGTGGAAAAATAAGGAAAATATTTAGAGATCTTAGAATAGAAGTAGAAATGTAGATTTCTACCTTTTTGGAGAGATTGGTGAGGGGATTTTGAGAGAATCTGTCAGGGAATGTTCTAGCATTGCATGGATCAGCGGGAGACTTTATGGGAGAGATTTTCATCTTTATTTCAAGGGGATAAATCTAATTATTGTGTTCTTCATTATTTTATGATTTTGTAAACACTTATCTAGTATATTTTCCTTGATGAAATGAATTTTTCCGTTGTGTTTTCTTCGTGCTTTGTGATGTGTTTTTCTTACTATTTCTTCTTATTAGGAAATAGTGGCATGAGAGAAATATGTCATTGTTTTTCTTTTACTTTTCTTTTACAATGAGTAAAATTCATGTTTAGGATTTTGGGATGCATGCTAGAAGAAGTTTTAATTATAAACATTATGGTTTTTACTTGTACTTCATTTACTTTACAATAAAGGTCTGTTGCAGTGTTAAAATCCGTTGTAATTGCATTAAAACCCGAGAGGGCGGTGTAATTTTCAACAAAGGTGAATCACATTCAAATTCCATGGATCGTGAAGTTCACGGGGGTTGGATGCAAATAAATAAGGAAATATACTTTGATGGGCATAGAATTGGAGATTTTAGGGTGATAGACTAAAATCCTCAATTTGGTCCTAGTGTTTGGAAACTAAAGCTAGAGTTAGCCTTAAAGCAAAGGGAAGTGGGAGCTCTGGAGTGAGAGCTAGTATCCTCCCAGCCTAACCACGGATTTAGGGACTAAATCTAGGATTAACCAATATTCTTTATACCACTCGGAAGAGAGTAAATAATAGGATTGCTCATATTTGACACATATAATATTTAATGCATCACATTCATTCACATTATCCAATTCGCTCTATAAGAATAGTAGTTTTTTAACATCTCTAAATTCTCCAAACCAATTCATCCAAAAAAGGGTTATCTTTAGAATTAATATTTGTATTAAGGAATAACTATTATCATTACTTTTAACATTTGCATTTAGGATTAGTTGCTAGATAAAACACCATTTTAATCGACATTCCAATCTAAGGCCTTGTAGTTGTATACTAGAATTTTGATTAAGGACCTCTTACCTCGCTTCCCTGTAGGATCGATAAACGAGATTTTATTAGAGCCCTGTATTACTTGAGCGATACGTATACTTGTGTTTATATCATTGTGAATATATAAAATTAATCAAAAAATAAATAAATAAAGTCTGCATCAAGTTTTTTGTGTTGTTGCCGGGAGTTAAAATCTTCAAGTAGTGGTGTCAACTTCATGAAGCATAGCATATAAAAAAGTAGCATCAAGTTTTTACACCGTTTTCGAGGAAGCTTCGGTAAGAACTTTAGGAGAATTTTAGTTGAAGTAATTAGACTTAGACTTGAAAAAGTGTAGTGTTGTAAAACTATTTTTGTGTGAAAAGTTTTTTTTTTTATATGAAAAAGTGTTGTGAAAAAACTATTTGTGTCAAAAAGAAGGTGTTTGTGAAAATATTTTGTTGTGTTGAATATTTCTTTTATTTTATTTTTTTAATTTTTAATGTATTGTTTGTTGTGTTTTGTATGCAAAATAAAGGATCCGTAGGACTTATGCCTTATGATCCTGAGTTAGAAGAAAAGAAAAAAAACAAAAAACAGAAAGGAGTTGAAGAAGTAGAAATGGAAATGGAAAACATTCAAAATAACAACTTGGAAAATCATCATAAATTTTTGAGGGATTATATAAATCCTACGATAGATAAAATTCACTCAAGTATACAAACCCGTGTCGTAGAAGGTGACTCATTTAAAATAAATCAAGATATTATCCAACTGGTGCAGAACAACCGGTTTGGGGGAACTTCTTCGGAGGATCCCTATTTACACTTATCCAATTTTTTAGAACTTTGTGCTACATTTCGTTATAATGGCATGTCAAACGATACTATTAGACTAAGACTTTTTCCTTTCTCACTAAGGGATAAGGCCAAAATGTGTTTATACTCATTAGCACCTAGCTCTATTAAAAATTGGAAGAAGTTAACTCAGAAATTCCTAGCTAAGTATTTTCCACCTTCAAGCACTACTAAACTTTAAAAAGATATTATCTCATTTTGTCAATATAAAAAGGAATCAATATACGAAGCCTAGGAAAGATTTAAGGAACTCCTAAGAAAGTGTCCACACCATGCTCTGCCCGATTGGCTAATCATTCAAAATTTTTACAATGGGTTAGTAGGATCCCATAGGTCTAAAATTGATGTTGCCGCTGGTGGATCGTTAATGTTAAAACCATTTGATGAAACATATGTTTTAATTGAATTAATGGCTACAAATGAATTTCAATGGCAATCTGGTAGGGTAAATCCTGAAAAAGTAGTCAGTGTTCATGATACAGATGCGATTGCAATTCTTGCATCTCAGGTTGCTGCAATATCAAGGAAGTTGGACCAATTTGGAATGAACTAGCCTCAATTTACTCCAGTAAGTGAGGAAAGTTCATTAGGTTATATGATTGATTTTAACTTATCATTTAAGACTTTAAATACCATAAACAACTTGTATTCTAACATTTACAACCCAGGTTGGAAGAACCATCCTAATTTTAACTGAAATCACACTACTTGAGGTGGAAACCAACAATGAGAAAAATAATCATGCAAATCCTAATGGAAGTTGGAATAAATAAGGGAACACAAATTATAGACCTTCATATTCACTGGACTCTAACAATGATCAACAATTTGAGGATAAGAATATGTTTATAGAAGATGTGGTATTGTAAATGGGAAACCAATTGCAAAGTGAAAATACTGCGATTAGAAATATAGGGAATCAACTGGGACAAATTGTTAATTCACTTAGCAATGTACCCCAAGGAACACTTCGTAGCAACACTGAGATCAACCCTAAAGAGAACAATAATGAACAGGTAGAAGCTGTATAATTAAGAAGTGGAAGAGAGATAAAGGATGCGTTAGAAAAGAGAAAGAAACAAAGGAAACCAGAAGACCTGAAGAACATGTTTCTAAGGGTCTAAAAAAATTAATATCTCCAACTAAAATAATTTTATAAAGACCACCACCTTCATTTCCTCAAAGACTTAGACATTAAAAGTTGGATAAATAATTTTCAAAGTTCATGGAAGTACTTAAGAAGTTAACAATAAATGTTCCTTTCGCTGAAGTTTTGAAACATATCTCAAGTTATGCAAAGTTTATGAAGGAGATATTAAATAATAAAATAAAATTTGGGGATTACGAGAGAGTTGCACTAAGTGAGGAATGCAGCGCTTTACTTCAGAAAAAGCTTCCTCAGAAACTTTAAGATCCTTATAGCTTTACAATTCCTTATGCAATTGAAGAAAGATTATGTGGAAAAGATTTATGTGATTTAGGAGCGAGCGTTAATGTGATGCCTCTATCTATATTTAAAAGGTTAGGTTTTGCTGATATTTCTCCCACTACTGTAACCCTTCAGTTAGCTGATCGATCTATCATTTATCCAAAAGGGTTTATAGAAAATGTGCTTGTTAAAGTGGATAAATTTATCTTTCTTATGGACTTTATTGTATTAGATATGGAGGAAGATAAAGAAAATACCATTATTTTGGGGAGATCTTTTCTGGTTACTGGACAAGCTAAGATAGATGTGCAAAAAGGAGAGTTGATTATGAATATTAATGATCAGGAAGTCACTTTTCATGTGTTAAAGACTATGAAATATCCAACTGAGAGAAAAGATGATGATTATTTTTGGATGGATGAAATTGATTATCTAAGTAAAGAACATTTTCAAAAAAATTTTGAGAGTAAGTTAATAGATAAGATCAAAATGGACTTTAATGATGAGTCTAAAATGTTGTTTAAAGAAGATTGTATGTATGTTCAGGAGAGGTGTGGAATGATGGACGTTACCAAAATAGTAAACTTTTAATTCCATCTGTTGAAAATAATCTTGAACTTAAAATGAATATACCCCATACAATTTTAAAGCCTACCTATTTAGAGAATTCATCTACACCACCAGTCTTTATATCTTCATATTTGACTTAATCACAAAATAAACTTGAATTGAATGATGAAATCAGTAAAAGATCTCCTATGAAAGAGTTATTCAAAATCACTGAATGGCATATTCCATGGTATATAGACAAAATGAATGAGATTCTGATGTTTGGGTAGATTATTAATGCAATTAACAATTACCCCCCAGAGATTTTACCTAGTGACCCTGAGATAAACCCTAAGCAGATGAATGATGAGCAATTTAAAGTTACCAAACAAATATTTAGAAGAGAATTTGAAGATATGTTTCAAAAGAACTTCGAGTTGAGAGATGAGGATAAGGAGATTGAAAGACCAATGGAAGAATTTCCTAAGGAATTAGAAAAATCTATTTCCTCAACTAAGATAAATATAGAAAGACCACCTCCACCATTTACTCAGTACCAAGAGGAAGAATTAGAAGATAACTTGAAACAGAAAAGTATTCTAATAGAATTTTATCCAGAATCTGAATTATCTAAGGAGAATATGATCCAAAATTTGGGAGATCTTGAATTATCTTATAAAGATCCATTTCTTATAAATTTTAAGAATGATATTAATATGAAAATTGAGAAAATTAATAGAAGAATATTAGAACTAGAAGGAAATATGAGGAATAATGATATGAATCAATCTGAGAAAGAAGAGCTGAAAGAGAAATTTAAATTCAAGGACTTTGTAGGAATCCCTGGATCTGGAAAAGATTGGGTGATTGATCAAGGATTACTTAATTGGAAGTTTGATCTAGGTGAAATCATTTGTCGGGCTAGCGACGTTAAACCAAGCATTTTATGGGAGACAACCCATAGTTATCAGTGTGGTTTGATTTAGTATGCTTAAGAGTCATGATTGTTAGTGTTGTATTGTGTTTGCTTTAGTGTGGACTGATCATTTTAATTGATGATTGGTGGATGTTTAGATTGTTAGTGCTTTGGTTTGATATTTGTATGTGTCATGAGGGAGATGGATCCTTAACTTCTTATTATGATTAGACATGGTTAATCTCTTGTAGTAGTTAGATTAACGTGTCCACTATGACCAAGGTCTAACCTGGCCTTGAGTTTTACATGAAACATCTTGAATTTGAAAAGTAACAGTTCCATCTCAAATTTGCTACTTCCTTTTTCTGTCTTTGTTTTCATTTGGTAGGAGTCATGAACCTATTTGATGACCAATATGTGGATGATCTTACACTGTCCTTATAACTGTTAGAGGTGCTTAATTAAAAGGAGCCAATATATCAAGGATAATCTAAACTTTGGGATTATAATCTATATGTGTAGTGATTACGTTAGAAATTGCAAGTAAGTTAGTGAGATGCGATGAGATGGAGGAAGAATTGACCTCAATTATCTTGTTTGTTTGTTTGTGTTTGTGTTACAATTTTATAAGGCTTGAAGAACCTTTTTTTATTCCAATGCTGATACATGTTCTGCTAGTTAGACTTTTGTTTAGTTAGTTTCTATCTGGCAAGTTTAGTTTAGATTTACTTTCTACTACATGTTTTTTATCCTGATAAATAATTGTAGATATTTTTGATAGAAATGTCTGGTAGATAGAATTTCTAAACTGTTTTTCTTCCTACTTATATTTTTTGCACTAAATGCTATACATGTTAAAAATCAAGTTTGGGGGTAGGAAAAAAAATGAATTTTAAAGTTAGTATACTTCCTTTTAGTTTAATATTATTGCAAGCATGTTTTAGGTTAGATTTACCTTCTCATGCAGACATTCTATCCTGATTATGCATGTATATGAACTTGTTAGGATGTTGTAGTAGTTAGTAAATTCAAGTTTTACTTTTTCTTCCTGCTACATTTTATAGAATTAATTGCAACATATTTTAAAATTTAAGTTTGGGGGGAAGAAAATTTTTTAAAAAAACTTAACTTTATTTGTCCTCAGTAGCCCATATTTAATTTAATATTACTTTTAAAATGACTCGTGGTATGTGGTGTTATCTTTAGGTTATTATAAATTTGATTTTAGGAATGTTAGAAAAATAACTTAGTTGAAATCCTATATGAAGAAAGTGTTCTAGAGTTGAGATATTTTTTAGGAAACATTGGGAAAATATTTTGCTATTTATGGTTGAGGGGAGTTGAATATTTGAAAAACTATAATTCTTAGATTTATACTTATTGAGAATTGAGCCTTTATTAAAACCTTTTTTTAAACTAATACTTACAATTTAAAAAAGTGAGGTAAAGTTTTTGAGTTTTGGACTTTACAAAGAAGATAGTGAAATTCAAAATTATTAAAGGCCTATCCAGATATAGTAATTCTCACATAAAAAAAGAGAGAAAAAAATAGAGTAAGAATTAAAATAATCCTGAAAGAAAAAGAAAAGAAAGGGTTGAAAAACAATTCATAAAGAAAAAGAAAAATAAAAGTCAAAAGAAAATATGTGAGGAGAAGCTTGAGGAAAAGCCTAATCATAAATTGGTTTCACTTGAATCTTTTTAAATGAAAAGACTTAGAAACAATCCTAAGCTTATTCTTATTTAAAAAAAAAGGTATTAGTAAAATTGGTATATATAAGGTGCTTAAATTCTATTTTTATGCTATCTATGAATCTTTAGTTTAAAAAGTTTCAATAACTTTTTGAAGTAAGTAAAAAATCAGGATTCCTAAGTTGAATATGCGATATTCTTACACTCTAGTCCTAGGTTGGTTTGCTAAAATTTCTCTTAAGTTACACTACAACATTTTCTGAAACAAAATTATAGGAAACTCTAATGAAACTCACTACCTCAAATCAATAAGTTTAGTTTTTAAAATTGCAGTGTTACTTGATGACAAGTAGCATTTATGTTTAGGGGATTTTGATACTCCTAAAAGGGTTCAATTTTTCATATGCTTTTAATGTCTATATTTGGTGATTTTCAATGATATTGCACTTTAAAGGAAGGTATTTTATATATTTTTTGTTTCAAGTGCAAGAAATTGAGTTTTAGAGAAAAATAAGCAAAAATCATGCAATTTGTAGCAAAAATGAGCAAGAAAGAAAATTCCGTCCTGACACATTTCAATATGTCTTTCTATGTTTAATCTCTTTTTAACACTTCTCACATATTTTTGAATGAAATTACACTTTAAAAGAAGGTTGTTTTAAGCTTATTTTGTAGGTCTATCTGTTAGGAACATAATACAACTGAAATGGGGCAAAACAGAGTTGAAACGTAGGGTGGACGCCGACGGCGCCAGAGTGCAGAGAGCGACATGAAAATAGCGCCGACGGTACCCAAAATGGTGCTACAATTTGGACACGATGCTGGGTAAATTTCTAGAAGATTCAATGTATTTGGACGCTTTTTGGAAGGTTGCTTGAGACATCTCTTGGGAAATTCATCCCTACACTATAATAGAGTGTTTTTATGTCAAAAAAGTGTGTGTGATAGTGAAAAAATGAGGAAAATGTTTAGAGATCTTAGAATATAAGTAGAAATGTAGATTTCTACCTTTTTGGAGAGATTGGTGAGGGGATTTTGAGAGAATCTGTAAGGGAATGTTCTAGCATTGCATAGATCAACGGGAGACTTTGTGGGAGAGATTATCATCTTTCTTTTAAGGGTAAAAAGCTAAGTATTGTGTTCTTCAATATCTTATGATTTTTTAAACACTTATCTAATAGATTTTATTTGATTAAATGAAGTTTTCCATTGTGTTTTCTTCGTGCTTTGTGATTTTTTAAACACTTATCTAATAATTTTTCTTACTCTAAGTAGCATGAGAGAATTATGTCATTGTTTTCCTTTTACTTTTCTTTTGCAATGAGTAGGATTCATGTTTAGGATTTTGGGATGCATGCTAGAAGAAGTTTTAATTATAAATGTGAGAGTGGTGTAATTCTTAACAAAGTGGAATCACATTCAAATTCCATGGATGGTGAAGTTCATGAGGGTTGGATGCAAATAAATAGGAAAATATACCTTGATGGGCGTAGAATTAGAGGTTTTAGGGTGACGGACTAAAATCCCCAATTTTGTTCTAGTGTTTGGAAACTAAAGCGAGAGTTAGCCTTAAGGCGAAGGGAAGTGTGAGCTCTGTAGTGAGAGCCAGTATCCTCCCAGCCTAACCACATATTTATGAACTAAACCTAGGATTAGCCAATATTCTTTATAGCACTCGAAATAGGGTAAAAACTAGGATTTCTCCTATTTGACACATACAATATTTAATGGATCACATTCCTTTACATTATCCAATTTACTACATAAGAATAGTAGTTTTTTAACATCTCTAAATTCTCCAAACGAATTCATCCAAAAAGGGATTATGTTTAGAATTAACATTTGCATTAAGGAATAGTTATTATCATTACATTTAACATTAGCATTTATGAGTAGTTGCTAGATAAAACACCATTTTAATTGACATTCCAATCTAAATCCTAGTAGTAGTAGACAAGAACTTTATCTAAGGACCTCTTACCCCGCTGACCAAAAGAAAATATGTTGAGATTTTCATACCTATTTTATACTGATTTTTATGATATTGCACTTTAAATAAGGGTATTTTTTATGTTTTCTTGCAGGTATGTTGAATTACGGTCATTAGAGCTAAAAGATGCAAAAAGGAGCAAATTTGGAGCGAAAAGGACCAAAATATGAAGATTTCAACTAGAGCACCGACAACAAGCCCAACGACGCCAACTGCAAGATTTTCTCAAGATTCCAGATAAAATATTTTAGAAGGCCCGCCGACGGTGCCCTCGAGGCCGCCGGCGACGAGATCGGTGGTTATTTCAACAGGTACATTGAATGTGGACAATTGTTGAAGGGATGCTTAGGCAACACTTGGGAAAACTCTTCTACAACTTTATTAGAAGATTTTGGTCAAAAATAGAAAGTGGTTCAGTAGGTTGAGCGAGAGAAGGGAGAGTGAAGAGTGTGTGTAGTGTGTAGAGAGTTTAATTTAGGGTTAGATTGTGAGGAATTCATTGAGAGATTGTAAGAGTGGATGAAAAGTGAGAGATTTCTTCCTCCTTGTCATTTCAAAGAAGAATTCTGTGTGCTGTAAAGAAAGGAAGAGATTCAGAGGAACTTTGAGGAGTTTTCTTGGGGAGAAATTAGAGATAAGTGTTATTTACTTGTTGTAGTTTGTATGACTTTGCTTTTATATATAAATTCTGAGTTTTATCGTATCCTCCCCATGAGTTCTGAGTAGTTTTCTATGTCTTTCTCCTTGTCTTGAGATTTTGTGAAATCGTGATTTGAATTGGTTGAGCCATGAAAATGTTAAGGAATTTGTGATGATATTTTCACTTTGATCTTAATTTACTTTCAATCTGGCCAATTGATTTGTTAAAATATGTTGAGTTTTACAACTAAAGTGAAGATTACATCCAAGATTCAGGGAGGTCAAA
>JXCR01145849.1:199707-214839 GCA_002079205.1 Phalaenopsis hybrid cultivar
ACACCAAATGAAGATCCTAATTTACACCTCGCTACTTTTTTAGAACTTTGTGCTACCTTTAAATATGAAAGAGTTTCAAATGATGTTGTTAAACTTAAAATTTTTTCCTTTTTCACTTAAGGATAAGGCTAAGATGTGGTTAAATTCATTAACACCTGGATCTATTAGAACTTGGGGAGAACTTTCACAGAAATTTCTATCCAAATATTTCCCTCTATCCAAAACTGCTAAACTTAGAAATTACATAACATCATTTTGTCAGATTGATGGAGAGTCGATATATAAAGCTTGGGAGAGATTTAAAGATCTTCTTAGAAAGTGCCCTCATCATTCGTTATGAGATTGGTTGATAATTTAAACTTTTTATAATGGATTAGTGGGATCACTTAGATCGATTATAGATGTCGCTGCTGCTGGTTCTTTAATGTCAAAACCTTTTGATGAGGCTTATTCGTTAATAGAAGAGATGGCTACCAAAAATTTTCAATGGCCCTCTGAAAGGGTAAATCTTAAAAGAGTAGCTAGTATCCACGATTCTAATGCAATATCTATGCTAGCCTTGCAGATTGCTACAATATCAAAGAAATTATATCATTATGGAATGAATTATTCTCCAACACCTACTATGATGGAAGAAGAAATTAGATCATTATGTAATGAATTATTCTCCAACACCTACTATGATGGAAGAGAATTCATTTTAGATCATTATGGGATGAATTATTCTCCAACGCTTCCTATGATGGAAGAGAATTCATCTGGGCAATTTGTGGATGTTCATATTTGTATGAGACTTTAAATGCTATTAATAATAGACCCAACTATCCTTATTTGAACCATTATAACCCAGGTTTGAAGAATCATCGTAATTTTAATTAGAATAACAATTCTTTTTTAAATCAACAATGGGCAAACAACCCAGTGAACCCATTGGGAACTTCATCCAACCAAGGAAATGTTAATTATAGNGGAAAAGATTTTTTTATTAAGTCTGAATATGAAACCCATAGGGAGTGTTCATAATATGCACATCTAAATAACGAACTTTCTATTTCAAAAAGATAATTACTTAAACTATAAATATTTTTACAGTAATAATAATTCAATTGTTCTTGGTATTTTTGATATTTTGACAAAACATAAACAACTTCTAAAAATAACTTGAATTTATGTAAAAGAAAAGCACTGAATATGAAATATTTTTTCCTTAGCATGAATCAGTAATAAGTATAGATATTATGTTGTAGAAGTATTCAAATTGTGTTGTACCAAAAAGGAGCAATATTATTCTTTACCCTTACTAGAGATGTTATAGAGAATATTGGCTAATTTAAAGTTTGAATAGTTTGGAAGAACGACTAGACAGGGAAGATACCAGCTCTCACTCTAGAGTTTCCATGATTCCCTCCACATGGGGGCTAACCTCTTGTAGTAGAACCTAAAACAATAAACCAAGTTTGGGGCTTTTGCCTGCCACTCTATAGTCCACTAACTCTACACCCTTCAAAGATTATTTCCCTATTTATTTATACTGAATCATATGAATTACATTCTCTTCCATACAACCTCATATTATTCATTCCAATTGTTGTTTGCGACAATACCATCACAGTTTTTACATATTCTCACAACAAATTTCAACATCTAGATGGGCCAGATCAAAAAGTAAATGAAGTAAATGGAATTAAATCATCACAACTTCTTCCAATATTAAAGATTAATACTCTCCACAACTTCCATCCAAAACTTTAATTACTTATAATTTTAAGGAGAAAGGTAAAAAAAACTACTTAGAAACCATGGAGAAACAAAACCACACTTTAGTTTGAAAGTAGAAATCTTTGTCAAACCAACAGGAAGTCTCGATTAAAAGCAAAAGAAGTTTAAAAACAAAGATAAAAACTTCTCTCAAATCCTCCACCAAACTCTTGAAGTCCCTGATCTTGGAATCTCTTCTCTCTTACAACACACTTAACTCTCAAAAGAAAACTAAAAAAAATGAAATAGTAACTTTATGGTGCCTGAAAAATCTCTCCAAAAGTTTCTCAACAAACTATTTCAAGAACTTCTCAAGACTCCGCCTCTTTTTCTCTCATCTTCCTTCTTTTAAAATTTTTTAAGAGGTGCCTTGATATCTCTTCAAAATGTATCCTGATTCGATGTAGTTTCCAAGGAATGCCTCCTTTCACAAGTCTTTTAACCATATTTTCATTTCTAATGGTCATAACCACCCTCTTTAGCCAATAGGTGCCTCAAAGGTCCCTTCAAAATTCTGTAAAATGAATTAATCTGTCAAATAATTGCCTCTAGTGCTTAAGTGCAAGGCCTTTGGAGCTTATGCGCGACCTTCTCAATTTCACCGCCGCACTTAAGCGCTGAATTTGGCGCTTAGGCGCCAAAACACTTTTGCACCATTTTTGCTCCAAAATTGATCATTGTTTACTCCTTTTAGCATTTTTCACCTTTTTACTTGTACCTGAAAGAAAACACAAAAACATCTTCCATTAAAGTGAAATATCTAAAAAATAAGCATAATAATGTGTCTAAAAACACTATATATTTTAGGTGTATCTCGTTCTCACACCTATCTCAAAGGATGGGACTCTGAATTTAAGTACTGACCCCGGGATGAAATCTACAATTTAGGTTCCAAACTCAGAATGAGAATCAGCGGCCTTGTTCCATTTAAAGGGGCCTCACACCGATGTAGAGGATGTAAAATAGGATGCCTTGTTCTATTTAAGGGGGCCTCACTCCTATCTCATAGATGAGAATCAGAATTTAGGTACCAACCCTGGGATGAGAAATGGAATTTAGGTATCAGTCTCATAATGAGAATTGAAAGCCTTGCTCAATTGAAGGAGCCTCACACCAATCTTGAGGATTTAGAATAAGATGCCTTATTCAATTTAAGAGGGCCTCACGCTTACCTAGAAAGATGGGAATGAAAATTTAGGTATTGACCCCAAGTTGAGAACTGGAATTCAGGTACCAGCCTCTAACACAGATTTGGATAAAAATTAAAATCCTTGGTCCATTGAAGGGCCCCTCACACAGATTTGGAGGACTGACAATAGGATGCCTTGTTCAATTTTAGGGAGCCTGACACCTTCCTCAAAAGTTGTGAATCATAACTTAGGTATTGACCCCAGGAGGAGAACTAGAATTTATGTACCATCCTCGAAAAGAGAATCAAATGAATTGCTCCATTTACCTTTACCTTGAACTACATATCCTGAATGCTAGACAGACCAATCCAAAGGAAGACCTACTATAAGTACCATCACAAATCTACCCTGGAAATCAACCACCTGATTTATATAATGACATAATTATTTTCTCAAAAGCCAACAAAGCTATAGTCAAACTTGTTAATAATTGCTGAAAGGAATTTAATGATACTTCTGGACTCATGATAAATAAAGAAAAATGTCAAGTTCTATTCAGCAAAAGAACCTTATCTAACATCAAACAATGGATGATTTATTTTACTTGTTTTGCCCCCATGATTGACCAAAGGAAAATATGCCGAGATTTTCATACCTATTTTATACTTTTCTTGATGATATTGCACTTTAGAGAAATGTATTTTTGATGTTTTGTTGCAAGATTGATGAATTAGGGTCATTGGAGCAGATATTGAAAAAAGGAGCGAATTTGGAGCGAAAATGACCAAAATGTGAAGAACTGAACTACGGCGCCTATGGAGAGCCCAACAGCATGGACGGTGTGACTTTCCCGAGACTCCAGAATTAATTCACTTAGAAAGCCAGCTGTCGGTGCCCTCAAGGCTGCCGACGGTGAGATCAGTGGTTTTGTCCAATCAGGCTTTGGATGAGGACGAATTTTGGAGGGGTGCTTAGAAAACTCTTGGGAAAGCTCATCAACAACTTTAAAAGAAGATTTTAGCAGAAAATTGAGGAGAGCGTAGAGGTCCTGGAGGTTAGAATGGTCCTGAAGGTTGAGGGAGACTCCAAATTGAAGTGTGAAAAAAGTGTAGAGAGTCTAAATTGTGACGAATTATTCGAGAGATTCTGAGAGTGGAGGGAACGTGAGAGATTTCTTCCTCCTTGCCGCTTTGAAGAGGAGTTCTGTGTGCTGTAAAGAAAGGAAGAGATTCAGANGTGGGAGAGATTATCATCTTTCTTTTAAGGGTAAAAAGCTAAGTATTGTGTTCTTCAATATCTTATGATTTTTTAAACACTTATCTAATAGATTTTATTTGATTAAATGAAGTTTTCCATTGTGTTTTCTTCGTGCTTTGTGATTTTTTAAACACTTATCTAATAATTTTTCTTACTCTAAGTAGCATGAGAGAATTATGTCATTGTTTTCCTTTTACTTTTCTTTTGCAATGAGTAGGATTCATGTTTAGGATTTTGGGATGCATGCTTGAAGAAGTTTTAATTATAAATGTGAGAGTGGTGTAATTCTTAACAAAGTGGAATCACATTCAAATTCCATGGATGGTGAAGTTCATGAGGGTTGGATGCAAATAAATAGGAAAATATACCTTGATGGGCGTAGAATTAGAGGTTTTAGGGTGACGGACTAAAATCCCCAATTTTGTTCTAGTGTTTGGAAACTAAAGCGAGAGTTAGCCTTAAGGCGAAGGGAAGTGTGAGCTCTGTAGTGAGAGCCAGTATCCTCCCAGCCTAACCACATATTTATGAACTAAACCTAGGATTAGCCAATATTCTTTATAGCACTCGAAATAGGGTAAAAACTAGGATTTCTCCTATTTGACACATACAATATTTAATGGATCACATTCCTTTACATTATCCAATTTACTACATAAGAATAGTAGTTTTTTAACATCTCTAAATTCTCCAAACGAATTCATCCAAAAAGGGATTATGTTTAGAATTAACATTTGCATTAAGGAATAGTTATTATCATTACATTTAACATTAGCATTTATGAGTAGTTGCTAGATAAAACACCATTTTAATTGACATTCCAATCTAAATCCTAGTAGTAGTAGACAAGAACTTTATCTAAGGACCTCTTACCCCGCTGACCAAAAGAAAATATGTTGAGATTTTCATACCTATTTTATACTGATTTTTATGATATTGCACTTTAAATAAGGGTATTTTTTATGTTTTCTTGCAGGTATGTTGAATTACGGTCATTAGAGCTAAAAGATGCAAAAAGGAGCAAATTTGGAGCGAAAAGGACCAAAATATGAAGATTTCAACTAGAGCACCGACAACAAGCCCAACGACGCCAACTGCAAGATTTTCTCAAGATTCCAGATAAAATATTTTAGAAGGCCCGCCGACGGTGCCCTCGAGGCCGCCGGCGACGAGATCGGTGGTTATTTCAACAGGTACATTGAATGTGGACAATTGTTGAAGGGATGCTTAGGCAACACTTGGGAAAACTCTTCTACAACTTTATTAGAAGATTTTGGTCAAAAATAGAAAGTGGTTCAGTAGGTTGAGCGAGAGAAGGGAGAGTGAAGAGTGTGTGTAGTGTGTAGAGAGTTTAATTTAGGGTTAGATTGTGAGGAATTCATTGAGAGATTGTAAGAGTGGATGAAAAGTGAGAGATTTCTTCCTCCTTGTCATTTCAAAGAAGAATTCTGTGTGCTGTAAAGAAAGGAAGAGATTCAGAGGAACTTTGAGGAGTTTTCTTGGGGAGAAATTAGAGATAAGTGTTATTTACTTGTTGTAGTTTGTATGACTTTGCTTTTATATATAAATTCTGAGTTTTATCGTATCCTCCCCATGAGTTCTGAGTAGTTTTCTATGTCTTTCTCCTTGTCTTGAGATTTTGTGAAATCGTGATTTGAATTGGTTGAGCCATGAAAATGTTAAGGAATTTGTGATGATATTTTCACTTTGATCTTAATTTACTTTCAATCTGGCCAATTGATTTGTTAAAATATGTTGAGTTTACAACTAAAGAGAATAATACATCCAAGATTCTGGGAGGTCAAAGCCCTTGGAAGTTGGGTGCAAATAAATAGGGAAATTCTTTCAATCTGGCCAATTGATTTCGATCTTAATTTATTTTCAATCTGGCCAATTGATTTGTTAAAATATGTTGAGTTTTACAACTAAAGTGAAGATTACCAATCTGGCCAATTAATTTGTTAAAATATGTTGAGTTTTACAACTAAAGTGAAGATTACACAATCTGGTCAATTGATCTGTTAAAATATGTTGAGTTTTACAACTAAAGTGAAGATTACATCTCAAGATTTGGGAGGTCAAAGCCCTTGAAAGTTGGGTGCAAATATGATATTCAATCTAGCCAATTGATTTGTTAAAATATGTTGAGTTTTACAACTAAAGTGAAGTTTACCAATCTGGTCAATTGATCTGTTAAAATATGTTGAGTTTTACAACTAAAGTGAAGATTACATCTCAAGAATCATGGAGGTCAAAGCCCTTGGAAGTTGGGTGCAAATAAATAAGGAAATAAAATTATCGGGAGTAGAATTGGAGATATTTGATTTGTTAAAATATGTTGAGTTTTACAACTAAAGTGAATATTACATCCAAGATTCAGGGATAAATTTGTTAAAATATGTTGAGTTTTACAACTAAAGTGAAGATTACATCCAAGATTCAGGGAGTAATTTGTTAAAATATGTTGAGTTTTACAACTAAAGTGAAGATTACATCCAAGATTTAGGGAGGTAAATCCCTTGGAAGTTGGGTGCAAATAAATAGAGAAATAAAATTATTGGGCGTAGAATTGGAGATTTTAGAGTGACAGACTAAAATCCTCAATTCAATCCTATTGTTTGGGTGCTGAAGTGTAGATGTTAGCCCTCAGGCAAGGGGAACGTGGGAGCTCCGAAGTGAGAGCTGGTATCCTCCCAGCCTAGCCACAGATTCAGTAAACAAGCATAGGATTAGTCAATGTTCTTTATGCCTGGATCAAAGGGTAAAGAATAGGTATGCTCCTATTTAACACAATCCATTTTGAACTGATTCACTTTATCCATTCACTATAATTTCTTGACAAGGAGAATGATGTTTTCTTATATATATTGAACTTCACATTAGAAACTTTATTAGTAGAATTAGTTATTTAAGAGTTTAAAATTACATATTTATTAAATTGTTGTGATAAGTATTGATTTTCTAAAATCTTAGTTCGTAGCCTCTAATATTACTCCCTATGGGATCGATATCTAGGACTCCATTAGAGGCCCATATTACTTGAGCAATACATATACTTGTGTTAATAAGTGTGACTTTACCATTATTGAATATCTTATATATACATCTTTATCGAATCTATAACCGTTGTCAAGTTTTTGTTGTCATTGCAGAGGAATTAAATCTTCTAGCAGCAGTATTAAATTCTTGCATTTTTAAGCATATATAAAGTCGATGTCAGGTTTTTGGCACCGTTGCTGAGAAGTAAACAAGAATCATAATTAGAGTAACTGACAAATTAGGAGTATTAGAAAACTTTTACTTGAAGTGCAACTTATTTTCATATTTAGTTAACTGTTTTTCTGTTTACTTATTTCAATTGTATGCGTAAATTTGGACCTGAAAATCTTATACCCTATGATTCGGAATTAGAACGCGCTGTTGGAAGAATTAGAAAATCAAGAAGATAACCTAGAAATCCTGACACAATGGAAAACAACGTGAACAATCAAGGAATAGAAAATGAAAACCAACCTAGACCTTTACGAGATTATGCAAATCTTACAGCAGATGAAATTCACTTATCTATCCAAAATCCTAATGTAGCTGCTAATTCATTTGAGCTTGAACTTGCTATTATCCAAATGGTACAAAACAATCAATTCGGAGGTACACCAAATGAAGATCCGAACCAAGACCCTTAAGAGACTATGCAAATCCTACGGCAGATGAAATTCAGTTATCTATCCAAAATCCTGATGTAGCTGCTAATTCATTTGAGCTTAAAGCAGATGAAATTCACTCATCTATCCAAAATCCTGATGTAGTTGCTAATTCATTTGAGCTTAAACTTGCTATTATCTAAATGGTACAAAATAATCAATTCGGAGGTACACCAAATGAAGATCCTAATTTACACATCGCATGTCCAAATGGTACAAAACAATCAATTCGGAGGCACACCAAATGAAGATCCTAATTTACACCTCGCTACTTTTTTAGAACTTTGTGCTACCTTTAAATATGAAAGAGTTTCAAATGATGTTGTTAAACTTAAAATTTTTTCCTTTTTCACTTAAGGATAAGGCTAAGATGTGGTTAAATTCATTAACACCTGGATCTATTAGAACTTGGGGAGAACTTTCACAGAANTTATCAGTTCATTCAATTGAATAAATTATTTGAACTAATTCTAAAAAAGAATGTATAGCATTTGGTTGAAAAAATAAAAATAAAAACAAAATAAAATGTCAGACTTAGATTTGTCATCACCTGCCCAGAAAAAAAAAGACAAATATTGCCAATAGCAAGTGATAGTTAAAAGCAAACCATCTTAGTTTGTTAATTGAGATGTTTGACTTCAACTAAGAGGTCCTGAGTTCAAGATCTTACATATATAATATGTGTGTTTGCCAATAAATTGGTTTAAATGCCCAAATAAAATTAATTTGAATTAATATGGTTAAAGAGAAAATATTGAGAACCAAATCTAATTAGGTGGCTGATCCCAAGAATATAGTTGTGTAAAAATTATATAGTTGACTCCGCTATGCAACGGTGCAAAAAGCTTGATGCAATATTTTATGAATAAGAAATTTAAGCAATTAATGTTGAGATTCTACGCAAGTATACGTATCGTTATCAAGTAATAAATGATTTTTTATTTAAGCCTTAAATATCGATCCCGCAGGGAAGCTTTAAATTTGAAATGATAAATTTATTAGGAAATTCACAGAAAGTCAATACGAAATTATTGTCACTAATTTCGAATATTGAGATATTATCAGAACTAATTTATTTAACTAATAACAAAACTGAAATACAAAGTTTAAACAGTAACTACTAATCTATTAAACTATTATACTATGTTTATGTGATGAATATTTCTTATGTGAAAAAAACACATTTCCCACTATAATGAGGTTTTGGAAAAATGAGATGAGATAAATGGTTCAAATATGTATTTTGTCAAATAGAAGCAGTTTTAATTCTCTACCCTAATATAGTGTTATAGAAAATCATTGGTTAATCCTAGGTTTAGTCCCTAAATCTGTGGTTAGGCTAGGAGGATACTGGCTCCCACTGCAGAGCTCTCACTTCCTTTCACCTGAAGGCTAACTCTCGAACACTAAGACCGAATTGAGGATTTTAGTCTGTCACCTTAAAGATTCTCCAATTCTACACCCAACAAAGTATATTTTCATATTTATTTGCACTTAATTCCATGAACGAGGTTTTCCTTCATGAAATCAAATGTGATCCTCAATATGTTGTAGAACTCAACTCTATTTCTAAGATCATATGTTTCACAACATATTTTAACAATTCAATTGGCCAGATCGAAAAGTAAATTAAGTTTGGAGTTGAAAAATAATCACAATTTATTTTATATTTTAATATTGGCACATCCATATTATCTCTTCATTTCTGGAGTTGAAAAATCATCACAATTTTTTTTATATTTTAATATTGGCACATCCATATTATCTCTTCATTTCACCATATCTCAGAGAAAAAATCATCATTTTTATATTTTAATATTGACACATCCATATTATCTCTTCATTTCACCATATCTCAGAGTAGTGACCAGAGGAAAATATGTTGAGATTTTCATGCCTATTTTATACTGTTTTTGATGATATTGCATTTTAAAGAAAGATATTTTTGATGTTTTGTTGCATGAGTAAAAATATGCAAAAATGAGCGAATTTGGAGCGAAAAGGACCAAAATGTGAAGAATTGAACTAAGGCGCCGACGACGCCATTGACCCCGCCGACGGTGAGATTTTTCTGAGACTCCAGAATTAATTCATTAAGAAGGTCCGCCGACGGTGAGCTCGGCAGTTATGCCCAATTAAAATTTGGATAAGACCAAATTTTGAAGGGATGCTTAGGCAACTCTTGGGAAAGCTCATCCACAACTTTAAGAGACTTTTTTTGCTGAAAATTAGAGAAGTCCTAGAGGTTAGGAATGTTCCAATAGTATGTAAAATTGTGAGGAATTCTTCGAGAGATTGTAAGAGTGGAGGGAAAATGAGAGATTTCTTCCTCCTTGCTGCNATTGAGAGGAGCCAGAAGACTCTAGAGTTCCTAGAGGTTAGAAAGGTTCCATTAGTGTTTTGTTTGATAGAGTGTAAAAATTCTTAGGAATTCTTCGAGAGATTGTAAGTGTGGAGGGAAAGTGAGAGATTTTTTCCTCCTTGCTGCTTTGAAGAGGAATTTTGTGTTGTGTAAAGAAAGGAAAAGATTCAGAGGAACTTCAAGAAGTTTTCTTTAGGAGAAATTAGAGATAAGTTTATTTATTATTTTAGTTTGTATGACTTTGATATTATATATGAATTCCAAGTTTTGTTGTGTTTTCCCCATGAGATCTGAGTAGTNAGTTTATCCCATGGGATCTGAGTAGTTTTCTCTGTCTTTCTCCTTGTCTAGAGATTTGTGAAATGATGATTTGAATTGGTGAAGCCATGAAAATGTTTAAGAAATTGTGATGATTGTCTTAAGATTTGTGAAATGGTGATTTGAATTGGTTGAGCCATAAAAATGTTAAAGAAGTTGTGATGAATTTCACTTCGATCTTAATTTACATTCAATATGACCAATTGATTTGTTAAAATATGTTGACTTTTACAACCAAAGTGAAGATTACATTTAAGATTCATGGAGGTCAATGCCCTTGGAAATTGGGTGCAAATAAATAGGGAAATAAAATTATCGAGCGTAGAATTGGAGATTTTAGAGTGACAAGCTAAAATCCTCAATTTGGTCCTATCATTTGGGTGTTGAAGTGTAGATGTTAGCCCTCAGGCAACTAAAATCTTCCAATTTGGTCCTATCGTTTGGGTACTGAAGTGTAGATGTTAGCCCTCAGGGGAGGGGAACGCAATTTGGTCCTATCATTTGGGTGCTGAAGTGTAAATGTTAGCCCTCATGTGAGGGGAACGTGGGATCAGGGCATAGAATTGGAGATTTTAGAGTGACAGACTAAAATCCTCAATTCGGTCCTATCGGTTGGGTCAATTTAGTCCTATCGTTTCTGTTGAAGTGTAGATGTTAGCCCTCAAGCAAGGGGAACGTGGGAGCTCTGAAGTGAGAGCCGGTAGCATAGAATTGGAGATTTTAGAGTGACAGACTAAATCCCTAATTCCGTTTGGGGACGTAGAATTGGAGATTTTAGAGTGACAGACTAAAATCCCCAATTCGGTCCTATCGTTTGGGTTTTGAAGTGTCGATGTTAGCCCTCAGGTCAGGGGAACGTGGGATCTCTGAAGTGAGAGTCGATATCCTCCTAGCCTAGTCGTAGATTCACTAGACAAGCATAGGATTAGTATATGTTCTTTATGCCTCGACCAAAGGGTAAAGAATAGGTATGCTCCTATTTTGCACAATAAAAATTAAATAGATTCATTTTATCCATTCACTATAATTTCTTGACATGGAGAAGAATGCTTTCTTATATATTGAATATCACATTAAAAATCTCATTAGTATAATTAGTTATTTAAGAAAAGAAAAATACATATTTATTTCAATTGCTTATTAGTGACAGATAAGCAAATTGAATTTTATTGTTGCGATTAAAGTATTGCTTTTCTAAAATCTTATTTCGTAGCTTCTAATATTACTCCCTATGGGATCAATATCTAGGACACCATTAGAGCCCTGTATTACTTAAGCGTTACGTATACTTGTGTTGATAAGTGTGATTTTACAATTATTGAATATTTATTACATACATCTTTATTGAATCTATAATTGTTATTAAGTTTTGGTACGGTTGCTAAGGAATTAGATATTTTAGCAGCAATATTAATTACTTATATTTTTAAACATATGTAAAATTGCTGTCAAGTTTTTGGCGTTGTTGCCGGGAAGTGAGTAAACAAGAATCACAATTAGAATAACTCATAAATTTGGATTATTAGAAAATTTTTACATAAATTGGAACTTATTTTCATATTTTAGTTAACTGTTTTATTGTGTACTGATTTCAAATTGTATGCATAAATTTGGACCTGAAAATCTTATACCCTACAATTTGGAATTAGAATGCACTGTTAGAAAAATTAGAAGACTGAGGAGAGAACCTAGAAATTTTGATACAATGGAAAACAACATGAACAAGCAAGGATTAGAAAATGAACACCAACCTAGACCCTTATAAGATTATGCAAATCCTACAGCAGATGAAATTTACTTATATATCTAAATTCTTGATGTAGCTACTAATTCTTTTGAGCTTAAACCTCCTATTATCCAAATGGTACAAAACAATCAATTTAGAGGTACACCCAATGAAGATCCTAATTTACACCTCGTTAGTTATTTAGAATTGTGTGCTATTTTTAAATATGACAGAGTTTTAAACGATGTTGTTAGACTTAGAATTTTTTTTTTCACTGAGGGATAAGGCTAAGATGTTGTTAAATTTGCTAGCACCAGAATCTATAAGAACTTAGGGAGAACTTTCACAGAAATTTCTATCAAAATATTTCCCTCCATCCAAAACTGCTAAACGTAGAAATGACATAACATCGTTCTGTCAAATTGATGGAGAGTCAATATACAAAGCTTGGGAAAGATTTAAAGATCTTCTAAGGAAATACCCTCATCATTTGTTATTAAATTAGTCAATAATTCAAACTTTTAATAATGGATTAGTGGGATCACTTAGATCAATTATAGATACTATGGTTGGTTGTTCTTTATTGTCAAAACCTTTTGATGAGGCTTATTCGTTAATAGAAGAGATGACTACGAACAATTTTCAATGGCCCTCTTAAAGGGTAAATCTTAAAAGAGTAACTAGTATCCATGATTCTGGTGTGATATCTATGTTAGCTTTGTAGATTGTTGCAATATCACAGAAACTAGATCATTATGGGATGAATTATTCTCCAATACCTCCTATGATGGAAGAGAATTCATTTGGGCAATTTGTGGATGTTCAAACTTCATATGAGACTTTAAATACTATTAATAAACCCAACAACCCTTATTCAAACTATTATAACCCAGGTTGGAAGAATCATCCAAATTTTAATTAGAATAACAATTATTTTACAAATTAACAATTGGCGAACAACCCAGTTAACCCATTAGGAAATTCATCCAACCCAGGAAATGTTAACTATAGACCTTCTTATCCTCTAGGATTTAACAGTTACACTCAAATTAAGAAAAAAAAGTTGTTTATGGAAGAGTTGATATTAAACATGGGTCAACAATTGCAAAATCAAGGAAATAAATTACAAATTCAAGGAAATCAATTACAAAATTCAAGGAATTGCTATTAAAAATATTGAAAATCAATTAGGGCATATCGCTAGTGCACTTAGTAACCGAACATTGGGAACTTCTCCTAGTACTGTGGAACCAAATCCTAAAGATCAAGGAAAAGAAAAGATAAAAGCGATACAATTTTGAAGTGGAAAAGAATTGGAAACAAGAGTATAGAAAGAAACAGAAACTGAAAAAGATAAAGTAGATACCGATAAAGAAAAGGATCATGAATACCCAGATTTAGAATATCCACTTACACAAATGAAAATTACTGTGAAGAAACCTCCACCACCATTTCCTCAAAGATTGAAGCAACACAAATAGAATAAATAATTCTCCAAATTTTTAGAAATTCTTAAGAAGTTAACAGTAAACATTCCCTTCGTAGAAGCTTTAGAGTAGATGCTCAATTATGTGAAATTTATGAAAGACATTCTGAACAATAAAAGGAAGTTCACAGATAACAAAACTGTTGCACTTAGCAAAGAGTGTATTGCAATTATTTAGAAAAAGCTTCCTAGAAAATTAAGAGATTCTGGCAGTTTCACTATACCGTGTGCTATCGGTGAAAAATTTTATGGAAGAGCTCTATGTGATTTGGGAGCCAGCATTAATCTTATGCCTTTATCAATTTTCAAAAGATTTGGATTACGAGAAGTATCACCTACTTCTGTAACTCTTCAATTAGTAGATCGTTCAGTTAGAAAATCTTAGGGAGTTATAGAAGACGTGTTAGTAAAAGTTGATAAATTTATCTCTCATGTGGATTTCATTGTTTTAGATATGGAGGAACATAAAGAAATACCAATCATTTTAGGGAGACCATTTTTAGCTACTTGAAAAGCTATGATAGATGTTCAAAAAGGACAATTAACTATGAGAGTTAACGATCAAGAAGTGACTTCTAACATTCCAAAATCAATGAAATACCCTGCTGTTGAAAGAGATAATGAATATTTTTGCATGAAAATTAGTAAACTTCTATTGAATGAACATTTTAAAGAAAATTTTGAAGAGAAAGAATAATTTGAAGAGAGTGATGAAATTATTTTTGACGAATTAGAAAATGAAGAATTATATTATGTTCAGGAAAGATCTGAGATGGTGGATATTACAGAAAATGTTGATAAGAATCTAGTTCCGTTAATTATAAAAGAACCTGAATTTGAGTTGAAAATATTGCCTAGCTACTTGAAATATGTGTTTCTAGGAGACTCAACTACATTTCCTGTTATTATATATTCAGAATTAAATGATTTGCAAGAACAAAAACTATTAGATACATTAAAAAGATATAAGAAAGCTTTTTGTTGGACATTAGCTGATATTAAGGGAATCAATCCTTCGATCTCTATGCACAAAATTATATTAGATGAACAATATAAACGAAGAGTTGATCCATAAAGGAGATTAAATCCAATGATGAAAGAAGTAGTTAAGAAGGAAATTTTGAAATGGTTAGATACTGGAATTATATATCTCATTTCAGATAGTGGATGGGTAAGTCCAATTCATTGTGTTCCTAAGAAAAGAGGAGTGACTGTTGAGACAAAAGAAAATAACAAATTAATACCTATCAGACAAGTTACTGGGTGGCGTATTTGCATTGATTATAAAAAGTTAAACACTGCCACCAGAAAAGATCAGTTCCCTTTACCTTTTTTAGACTAAATAGTAGATAGACTTGCTGGGCACAAATATTTTTGTTTTTTAGATGGATATACCG